>PVIC010008804.1:0-47301 GCA_004025085.1 Thryonomys swinderianus
CCCCCCCCCCCAGCTGTTGAGAACTGGCATCGTGGTTTTTTTGGCTGTTGGTGTGAAGAATTGGTCTTACTGTCTTACCCTCTGTTCTGAATTAGTGTTTTAACCAGTGAAGTATTAGGAATTTATGGTGGGTTCCATTTTTGTCCCCTAAACATGACTGATGGTTAGAAAAAATGTCCTAGGTATTATTTGCCTTTCCCTGACAAAAGTGTGGTTACCCTTCTAGTGAAATGAACAAGGGTTAGAGCCAGTAACTCAGGATGCTCTAATCCTTCAGGCGAACTAATAATGGCCGTCTTTTAGAAACCGTAATATGCTATATGAAATAATTTCACCTTCATATTCATGGAGTCTTCTCAGCAAATTATGTTTTGAGGATTAGGATCCTTCTTCTGGCCTCTTAGCTGGTCTTTTCTGTTTCCATTCTTGTTTCCGTATAATCCACTCTACACACATTAGTCAGAGTGACCTTTGCAAACACAAATCGAATTTGGCCATTTCTCTTCTTAAGATTGTATAATGACTCCCCTTCATCTTCTAATAAGGAGCAAATGCCTTATCTTATTCCTTGCCTGTCCCTTGGGGTTTCCTCTCATGTTGATCTTCAGCTCGGGCTGTTCCGCAGTCCAACTGCATTTCCCTTTTACTTAGCCAGCGCTCAACTTTTCCAGCCTCCACCTCTGCTCCTGCTGCTTTTCCTTCCTGAGTCCTTCTTTACCCCCACATTGTATATTACACAGCTAATTCTATGTGTCTCATCTTTTCCAACTTGGCTTACAAATTTTCTCTTAGAGCTAGACTTTCTCTAAAACATTTCTTGAAAATAGGACCAATGCTTATGTTGTATCACAAGATTTTTCTATTTTTCCTATTGCATTGATCAAAATATGGAATATGAAGTGTATTAATGTGTTCTGGCTGTGTGCCAGCTCACTGAACAAATATGGACTGAATACCTGTTCCATGCTGTCACTGGATATGGTGGTATAAGTGAAAAAAATCATATGAAATATTCATCCAGTTTATATTCTCTCATGGGGAAATAGTTAAATAACTCAAATGAGTAAGTTACACAATATATCAGAATGTTGCATATTCATTGACTTCAAAAAATGGAAAGAGCAGCGTCAAAGAACTGGGATTTTCAAAGAATATTTGAAGAGAGACAAAGAAAGTAAGAAGTTTGCCTGGAGAGAGTATGTAGGCATAAGAAATGGTGAGACTCTTGTCCGGAGGAATGTCTGGTAGACTTGATGAACAGCATGGAGGGCAGAGCTCTGGGAGCAGAGGGTATGACTGGAAAGGCAGTAGTACAAGAGATAGAAGAGTTTGCATGGAGAGCAAGAGGGGTTTTGGAGGCTTCAGATGGACTTCATCTTTGATGAAAAGGCAAAGGGCGAGTGCACACAGCTTGTTGAGCACAGGGGTTGTGATGTGCAGGCCACACAAGAGAACCACCATGGTGTCTTTTGGAGAAGAGTATGGCGTTTCCAGGGCAGGACAGAGATCACTGAAAACGCTGTCAGACTCAAGAATATGATTTGTTAGGGACTTGGAACAAATAGCCAGAAGTGGAAGTAGTTAAAATTAGTTGGACTGTGGAGACCTTTTGAAGATGTGATATGAAACAGAAAAGGTATTCGAATGGACTGGAGGTGATATATCAAAAACAAATAAAAATGATATTAATGTCTCCGGCCTGAGCAAAATTATTTTTACTATCACCAGAAACTAAGAAGATGCCTTAAAAATGCATATGAAGACAAACACTCCTATTCCAAAAGTGAAGACTAGAGGGAAAGGAAAAAAAAAAACTGGACCGAAGTAAGATCAAAACCCAGGATTAAGTCCCGCAGCTCTATGTTTGGTACATGGTGTTAAAATGTGGGCTTCCGAGGGCAGAGGTAGGCACAGTCCTGTGGCCGTGCCAGTTGCCGTCCACACGGGCTTCTCTCTCAGGATGGCTCTAGGCCTGGGCTGCAGGTGCCCTCCCAGCACCGTGTCCCCAACCCCGCCAACATCCTGGGCTCCTCTGTGGGTTTGGGCTTAATTCTCACAGGTTCATACTCTGCTCTCCCACGGGATCCTCACCTGGCCTTCCAGGGCTTTCTTTTTTTTTTTTTTTTTTTTTTGAGACAGGGTCTCGCTTTGTATTTCAGGCTGGCCCTGAGCTCACTATGTAGCCCAGACAAGCCTGGAACTCAGCAATCGTCCTGCCTCTGCCTCCCAAGTGCTGGGATGACAGGCGTGAGCCACCACGCCCAGCACTGTGGTATGTGGTATTGATTGCTGGTGGGCGTGAGTCTCCACACCCAGCATTCTATGTGGTTACCGGGGATCGAACTCAGGACCTTGCGTTTGCGAGGCAGGCGCTGGAACCACTGAGCTAACCCTCCGGCCCACCAGGTCTTTCTTTGAAATCTGCATGAAAGCCTCTTTGAGTCTATAATTTTTGCATTGTGCATGCCAGGAAAACCAGAATTATATGGACAATATAGTTAAGGTCTGCTACTTGTGGAAGGAGTTGTTAGCCTCCCTTGGACCATGGCTTCTGTGGCCTCAGTATTTAGATGGGTTAGCACAGTGAAATCAATTTCCTAGGAGACCTTTCTTGAGTCAGAGTTTCAGAGACTTCTCAAAAAAAAAAAAAAAGTTGAGATTTTTGCACCCTTGAGTCTGTAATTGTTGGGATCTTACTGATTCCTGTAATTCTTTCCAGGTTCTTGTCCCTGTACAAAGTACTTGGTTTCTTTTCAGCGCTGCTAATCACGTTAACAATGACACTTTCCTGGTTCCAACTTTACACCACTTTTCACCTTCTGGGTGAAAATTTAAGTTTTTCAAATTTGTCTTCTCTGCCATTTTCCTCTGATTTTCACTCTAAATGTGGCAAAAACTAGCCAGAAGTACCCATAGTACAACCAGAATGTTGGGCTGCTTATAACTTTCCTCTGCCAAGATAACTAACCCACTGTGCTTAACCATTTACCAGTCCAATTATTTAAATACAGGATGACCAACTATTGCAAATTTTCCCACTGATTTTTATAAGGTAATATAATAGGAAATACAAATAAACAATTTTATCAAATTTATTCAATACAAGAATCAACTAGTTGAAAGGACACCTGCCTGAGTGATGCTTGGGGATAGTCAGTTTGTAAGCAAACATGCTGCCCAGGTGACGTTTGGGGTTAACTGTTGAGTGATTAATATCAGTCTCCTGCCAAGTCTCAAAACATGACAAAATGTAGCAAAAATTTTCTAACAGAGTTTAACATACATGACCTCTAGACCAAATGCCAACGGAGTCCCTTTCCCAAATCAGACCTCCTGAGCCTGGCTTTTACTGTTCTCATTCCTGTCAGCTTGGGCCAGAATCACCCTTCAAGCTCTGCTTACCAGTTTCTAAGGCTTCCTGGCTCACATTTCCAAGTTCTTCTAGCAAACTAGTTCCAAAGACTTCTAAACCACACGAGCAGGTAAAATCCCAGCAACAACCTCTCTCTAGGACTTGTTTTCTGTACTGGCTTTCCCATTGCTGGTACAATATTTGACACCCACAACTTAAAGGATAGGAGATTTAGTTTGGAGCATGGGATCAAGAGGATTCAGCCCATGGTTGGCTGCTTCCAAGGGGAAAAAAATGTCATAGTGGACAGATACGGTGGAGCAAAGATGCTTAGTTCATGAGGGCTGGAAGCTGAGCAGGAGAACAGTGCAAGACAAGAAGGGATGGGGGCCATTTACAGCACTAAAAACTACACCTCCGCGACCCGCCCAGACACACCAAAAGTGTGCTTCTTAATGCAGAAGGCAATCCAATGTAGCTGTTACATCAGGATTAACGGTCACACTGAGAAAGAGACACTATTGTGAAGAGGGCTTAAAGCTGAGAGAAGATTGAAGAAACGTCATTGAAAAGGAGAGAACGGTCATTGTGTCAAAGGAGTTTGTTCTGTTGTCTTTTTCCCTCATTTGATTCTGAGAAACAAGAGGGCAAGGTCTTATCTTTCTAACTCAGTACTGAGGCCCTAGTTTCCTGCACAATGCTTGGCATATATTAAGTGTTTAGCTAGGCCTGTAGCTGCAGCAAATACTACAGATTCTTACTGCTCACAGTAAAAATAAAGATACACTAAAAACAGTGTATAAATTGCATGCAGGTGAATAAAAAGCCATATAATGGCAACTGTTTGGTTTCTTCTTTGATCAACACGCAAGTGCAGAACACTAGGCCCAACCTAAAATGACCTCCAGAGCCTGGGGAAATCGAAAGTCTCCGACAGGCAGAAACTGAGGAGCCAGAGAGGCCTTGGGGCCCTAGTCTAGAAATGAGAGAGGGCGTCACCAACTGAAGGATGGGCTCACATGAGAGACCAGAAACCACCCTCTTACGAAGAATCCACATATTCTACCTGACTGGGTGTGTTGACTGTGAAGTCCATTCCATGAAGACTCCACGTACAACCAGTTGGCCCCTGTTTTCTTTTCTTCTCCCTGGGACATTTGAATTCCTATGCCAACAGCCAGTTAGCAAACACAGATACAAAAGCACTCCTTGTCTCCTGGCTGTTTGGCTCAATACATCTCTTTTTGCAAAAACTGGTCCCGAATTACTGGCTTCTGTACATGTCGGGCAGTGGGCCTTGCTCAGCATCAAGATCGTATGTAGAAGATACATATGCAGCAAACCTGGCTTTTGTATTTAGTATCGTGTCCCATCCCCAATATGTTTCATTATGTATATGCAAATATTCCAAAACAAAAAGGACTTAGAGATCCTAAAACCTCGTGACCTTTCAGACAAAAGACACTCGAACAGCACAGCGATGGTACCCTAACACTGACGATTTCCACCGAGCTTGTCTTGCTCAGATCTTGCCCCTCTGGCTTCATCCACTTTGCGGTTGCCCCCAGGTGCCCCCAGGTGCCCCCAGGTGGACGGTTAAGGGACTCCAAGCCCATCTCCAACCACCCGTGCATTTCCTTTGCACACAGCGGCACTCACACTGGGCTGCAGGCGCTCAGTGAGCTGCTGTCCGCAATCTGTCATCTGTCTCCTGCCGCACTTCCCTTCCTTTTCCTCTCTGTAGCCACACCGATCTCTTTACTTTTCTTGGAAACAGTTGCTGCTTTATTCTCTGCCCTGTGCCCTTCTCAAAGACACCGCCTCTGACCACACGAGATGAAGTGCTGCTTACCACATGCCGTCCAGCCATGCGGCCCATGATCGGCTCACTCCCTAGCCCTGACCTTGCGATGTTCTGTGTCATTCACTGAGTGTTTAATGTTTACTATTTCTTTTTACCTTGCCCTAGGGAGAAAACTCCAGAAAGACAGACAGGGTTTTTTATTTTCATTTTTTTTCGTCTTCTAACATACCTCAGGCACCTAGCGTAATACTGGAGCATGTGCTTCTAAAACTAGAATAACATTTTCATCCGTTGAGGAGGATGTTTACGCCATGATAAAGCCTGGAGACATGGAGAGACAGCTGTACTACACTGACGGTCTTGCGGGGCGTCCTGTGAGGAAAATATGGCTATGTGAAGCCAAACCTGTGCCAGAGTTCAAGGAGAGATAGGAAGAGAGCAGCCAAAAGCCCCTGTTTTGGTGATAATATCTGAAGTAGGATATTAATAGGAAGGAGGAAGTTACAAATGCAATGAGATTTTGGAAAAGAAAAAATGAACTGGACGATTGATCATTGTTAAAAATAGTCAATTTCTTTTAACTTGAAAATGATCAGGAACGAAGGAAGACATGAGAGTGTCTCAGTGAAAACTGCAGTATTTCATCGTGGGCAAGATGGGCTTGAGGTGACACCAGAAGCTCTGAGAAAACGAAGAACTGAAGCTACACAGATTTCCGCAGCACCTCAGAAGGAAGAGCTGAGCCCATGGAAGTCAGAGAGTTCTACAAGGAAGAAACCAGGAAGCACGAGGAGCGGACGGACAAAAGGACCAGTGCTGCTCACCGTTGCTGGGAAATGGTGCTGTTACGCTGTTCAGAAGTGGAGGTGCATCAAGGAGGGAGGGAGAGCCAGAGAGACGGAGTCTAGCTTTTAAAAAGCTGAATAAAAGATACTGGATTTAAAAAGAGACCGTTTAGGAAATATTAAAATTCGGCTACTATGTTTTCAGCAGTTATGTGTAAAAAAATGAAGGCTCAAGTTTAAGGAATCCAAGCATTTTTACGGGTGAACATGGCAAGGAGGTCTTTTAAAAATAATTCTCCTAGAATTCTGCACATTTTAGGAAAAGGCCCCCAAGGTGAGAGACCGATCCCTAGGATGCAAAATTCTTCCTGAGGAAACAAGAGTCACATCCGTGTGAGAAGAAGAAAATTTCAAGAGGCCTCTTTTCCTTCCCGTGCTGCCAGCCGTGGTTTCCTGGGCACCTGGAGGTGGGGACAGCAGACGGGGCCAGCCGGTGCCCACCCTCCTCAGAGGCCGTCTGCACATGCGGGCGGTCTAAGGAGCCCGGGCCAGCGGATAACGGGGAGCCAGCACCGGAGTGGAGATAAGCACTATTCATGCTGTAACAGAGGCAAGTAAAAGGCTCAGACGATACTATTCAAATAGCAGTATCTGGAACTGGACTTCATTAGGACTGCCTGGAAGTTAACGTCTGCTGGCACAACCGGTTCTATTAGTGTGGGGGAAAGTGATTTGTGAAAATAACAACTTCATCAGAAGAGTTCAAAGTCTCTTATAAACTTTAAAAAAACGTCTTCGTGGATTTCCAATACAACATCAAAACATTAGTCCTGCACATGGCTAGGTGTCTCTCTCCTAGAATTATTTCCACAATATCAAGGAGGAAACATTAAATGCTAGATGAATTGGTTAGGGTGTTTACTTGGGGCAGAGGCTGGCTTGGGTTTTAATACCACTTCTGCCTCTCACTGGCACAGGGATCCTGGGTAATTTACTACCTATTATATAGAATAGAAATGCAGGAAATAATACAGGAAAGACAGGAAACAGTAGTGTATGTAAAAGAGCGTATGTAGTGCTGGGCACGTGCTGAGTTCAATATTAATGAGTGCTGTCATCTAGTCCTCTTGAGGGAGCATATTCTGATTTCTAAATCTAAAGATCTACACTTTCCCCTGTGTTAACTCAGTTTGAATATTTAAGACCAGAATGCCTTCATAAAATCATATTTAGATTTTTTTTTATTTCCAAGATCCATAGAAGTGATGGGAAAAAAATGAAAAGAAAATACATTTACAAAGAGAGAAAATTCAAAGTAGTCAAGAGAAACACTCAAAGGACCAGAAACACAATGCATGAGCTGAGCAGAGTCCCACTTCTTGTAGTCAGGAGATACAGATGTTTTGGCCGATGACAATGGTGGGCCCATGACATCCTGAAAAAGTATTACTTAGTGATGTTGTAGCCATCATAACATCATAGCTCGAGCCATTATTCACATTTGTGGTGATCTTAGTTCGATGGTTAATCTTGATTGTGTCAATTGATTGGCTTGGGATCTATAGAGGGGATTGTGTAACACAGTTCTGGTGTGTCTGGGTGGGTCACGGAACTGTGAACTGAGTACCGTATTTGGTCCCCTGCCTCTTCCTCTGCACTATCTGGTTGCCACAAGCTAAGCAGCTTTGAGACACCACACCCTTCCCCCATGAGGTTTCTGTCTTCGAGTTAGCTGGCCATGAACTGAATCCCCTATAACCATGAGTCAAATTAAACCTCTCCTCCTTTAAGTTGTGAGTGTCCTGCTCAGAGGAAAGCTGACTATTACAGGAAGTATGCGGTATTTGACAGTGATAATGATCAGCTTTGTTATTTTTAGATACTTCTTATACTATATCACTTACCATAACTTGAGCTACCATAACCAAAAAATTTCAATTGAGGAAAGATGGATTTTTAATTTTCTTTTTAAAATCTAACTTACTTTTCAACAGCGATATGAGGTACAATGTGATATGTGATGTTTGTATACATGAGTGGATGATTATATTGAGGTAATATATCTTTCACTCTCCCATTTTGCAGGTTCTGTCTTCACTGTACTGTTTCCTTGCAGAAATTTCTTAGTTTGATTTGATTCTACTCATATATTTTTGCTTTTGTAGCTGAGCTTTTGGAATGTTATCCAGTAAGTAATTGCCTACTTCATGCCTTGAAGTGTTCCCCCTGTTTTCTTCTAGTATTTTCATGGTTTCAGATCTGATATTTAGCTCTCTTAGCCCTTTTGAGTTGATTTTTGTATATGATGAGTGGTTAGGGGTCATGTTTTAATTTTCTGTCTATAAATATCTAGATTTCTTAACACCATTTGTATTTTCTCCAACATATATTTTTAGCACCTTAGTTGAGAATCAGTTTCATGTAGATTAATTTATTTCTAGAATTTATGTTCTGTTTGGATTACTTTTATGCCAGTACTATGGTGCTTTGCTTGTTATAGCTCTGTAGTATTATAATAGGTTCTTTGATCAGGTATTGTGCTGTCTCCAGTTTTGTCCTATTTGTTGAAGATTTCTGTGACTACTTGAGGGACATTGTATTTTCATATGAATTTTAGGATTGCTTTTCTATTTTGTATGAAGAATACCACTGGTACACTGATGGAGATTTTATTGTACCTGGCTTAATTGAAGTTGGGCATTCCTTATTGAAGCATACATGCAAGATAGTATCATAGGATTCACTGCCCTGAGTTTTGGAGTGTGGACTGCTATTCATGGGTTTAGCCAAGCAGATTATGAAGTTAGAGTTGAAGGTAGTCCCTCTTCCAAGAGACCAAGCCGGTGAGAACCAAGGAATGGCTGTCGCTTAGAGCTTAAGTCAGAAAGTAACTATTTAGTCTGAATGGCATAGACTGGCAAAGCACATGTAAAACTTATAAATAACATTGCTCCGAGCTGAAAAGATATACAGAGAGTTGGTCCAGTAATGAGGTAGGAGAGACAGAGAGGAGCTACAATGGTAGGAGACAGAGGAAGACCCTTGCTCTAGCAGGAACTTGAAGAAGCTTCTGGGAAATAGGGACCCAAGCAGGAAGCACATAGGCAAATCGGCCAAAATGAGGAATAGAAAAGTCTGCCACGGCATCCTCTCTGGGGACATGTGGACACATATTGTTGGGGTTAAAAAGCAGTCTTTTTACTTTAAGTATAACAAATAAAGTTTAAGTGTTGCTTCTAATTCCAGATAGTGGCTTATGGAAAAACACCACTCTGTAGACCAGTGGGTTTGTCTCTCATTAACATAGATCTGAATGAAGCAGACATCATTGCTGGTAATGCTCAAGGGTATCAGAATGACTTTTGGTTTTTTTTTGAGACAGGGTCTCGCTTTGTAGTTCAGGCTGGCCCTGAGCTCACTATATAGCCCAGGCAAGCCTGGAACTCAGCAATCCTTCTGTCTCTGCCTCCCAAGTGCTGGGATTATAGGCATGAGCCACCATGCCCGGCACTGTGGTATGTGGTATTAATGGCTGGTGGGCATAAGTCACCACACCCAGCATTGTATGTGGTTACTGGGATTGAACTCAGGGCCTTGCGCTTGTAAGGCAGGCGTTGGAACCACTGAGCTGAATCTCCGGCCCTGAATGACTTTTTTTTTTTTTTTTTTTGAGACAGGGTCTTGCTTTGTAGTTCAGGCTGGCTCTGAGCTCACTATGTAGCCCAGGCAAGCCTTGAACTCAGCAATCCTCCTGTCTCTGCCTCCTGAGTGCTGGGCTTACAGGCGTGAGCCACCACACCTGGCACTGTGGTGTGTGGTATTGATTGCTGGTGGGTGTGAGTCTCCACGCCCAGCATTGTATGTGGTTTCCAGGGATCAAACTCAGGACCTTGCGCTTGCGAGGCAGGCACCAGAACCACTGAGCTACCCTCCGGCCCCCTGAATGACTTTTTACAGAAACAAATGCCACAGTAATCACAAGTTTACATACTGTATATATAAAATCAAACAACACTTAAATTTTCATTTGAAAATGCCTGGATACGTTTGCATATATATATTTCTTTCCACCAGATGAACAGAGAACAACTTGAAGATGTTGTTCTCTGGCTTAGAATATTTTACATTAATTTCCAAGTTTCTGAAAATTGATGGTGTCCTAAAAGTTGCCTTTATCATCAGTTTCCAAGATTTAATAAATGTTACCTCTCAATAATTTTAATATTCCGTGGAAACTTGATATATTGTGGCAAATTGCTGAACGTTATAAAAACTTGCTCATGGTAAATTTACTTAGCGTCTAGTTTAATTTTCCTTTTTTGTTTAGAGTTGTGTACTATGACTCAAATAATATTAAAATTTAATGGAAATGCCTGGTGTTGGTGTGTATGGTATTTTCCATCGTTACTTCTTTAAGGAGTTTTCTTATAAGGAACCAATACAGAAAATAAAAACTTACTTTACTGGGCACAAACGGTCATTTTTGTAAAACGCACCAGATGATTTATTATGCATAGTTAAATTGAATAATTAGTGATGGGCCAAAGGAAGAAACAGGCATGAGAATGTATTATGCATAGTATCTTTTTCTAAGATTTTTTGCTGACATTATTTCAAAAAGTCTCCTTTCGGACCTCAGAGATAGATTCCCATCATGTAATACCAGTTCCTTTCAACACACAGTGCAAAAGCACTATAATACGGTTAAATATTAATATGAAAGCACTCGGTTCTGGGTTAGACAAATATAGGTTGCAATTCAATTTCTTGGGTTTAGCTTTCTAGTTTTCAGTTTAAGTATTATTATCCATCTGGAATATATAGATAATATGAGTATTTACCTTGTATGGCATAATTTTGAGTAGAGAATTGAAATAATATTAAGCAATAAAGTGTTAGCTACATACAAAGTAATATGCACATTAGATATTATTTTATTATCATGAATTTTCATGGACTTTTTCTGATACTATGTATGGCACCAAAATCATTAATAGCTTACTTGCATATATTTCCAAGTGTTAATTTTTTTGAATTTTGTCACATTTCTTAGTGACTAAAATAAGGTGGAATTTTAACATGTTACCATGTGCGGTCAAATGTTTTTATTAAACAACAGTTTCCTGATGATAATCAAAAAGATCAGAGAAAGATTTAGACTTTGATTCTAATATATGTCTTCCATTTGAATGTGGGGGTCATATAATAAATATTATCTGACCACACTGTAGGCTCAGTATTGTGGTATCTGAATTTGCCTCTGTGTCTTGAAACTAGTTCTTCAACTTGCTAAAACAACATCTCCTTGTGGCTGGGGATTTGGCTCAGTGGTAGAGAGCTTGCCTTGCATGTGTGTACGAAGCCCTGAGTTCAATCCTAGTATTCCCAAAAGTAAAAAACAAAATAGTGCCACCTAAAGTGCAAAATATAATAACTATTAAAAATTCTTACTTCAAGAATGAGTTAATTAATTTTCCAAGTAGCTGTGGAGAATTATTTGTGTGTTTGTTACAGTTGTGACCAATATAGGCATACTGGCTAATCTGTTATCTTTTTTTTTTGAGACAGGATCTCGCTTTGTAGTTCAGGCTGGCTCTGAGCTCACTATGTAGTCCAGGCAAGCCTCGAACTCAGCAATCCTCCTGCCTCTGCCTCCCGAGTGCTGGGATTGCAGGCGTGAGCCACCACGCCCGGCCACAGTCATCTTTTTTAAGACAAAATGGCACCTCTTTCCTCTTTTGTGCCCTCTATCACAAACAGTATGGCCACACGTACACAGTCTGCTCTTCACACTCAGCGAGCCGCAAGCTGGAAATCAGAATGCTGAGTAGCACAGAGGAAAGCCACAACTTCCCCACCCCGCCGCATCTCAGCAGCACCAGGCCGCAGCAGTCAGAGCGCCCTCTCGCCGGCCTCTGGTTTCCCGCCGGGATCTCCCCGTGAATGAATACAAAAGGAGACAACAGGGGGAAGGTCCTGAAGACCACGGGAGGCATCCTCTCTGGGGCAGAGCAGGCTAGAGAAATGGGGAGAACGGCCTTAGTGGTCATGCGGGTGGCGGTCAACAGGCAGGCTGTGGTCGCTTCACTCCCAAAGGATTAGAATCAGTTAGAAGCTGACACGAGCCCCTGGGCCTGTGGATGCTGCCTCTGGCCCGGCTGAAGGACCTGGCACTGCGAGAGATGCCTCTACAGATCCTTCAATAAGATCAAAACTCCCCCTGGAGGGGCGCACCTCGGTGCACAGATGAGGCGACGCGCTAAGAAGAAGGAAGAGACGGAAGCCCGAGCAGCGCGCAGCAGACCCTGCAGCACCGGCCGCAGCCTCGGTGCGGTGCTTGTGTTTACCCTGGTGCGGAGCCCGAGGGAGCCCAGCCGGGCGGCTCAAGTTAGGGCCGGGGCGCGCGCAGCGGCCGCCCGCACGGTCTCCGTCCGCAGGCACGGGCCGCTGGATCACGCTGACCACCCAGCTTCTCTTCGTACATTTAGCGGCTTTCCGTGGGCCTTCCCCCAGGAGTGTGCAAAAAGTAGGGCTCATTTTCCTTTTCAGGGTCACGCTCACCAGCATCCTGGTGAAAACTGGTCTACACGTTCTTGAAGTTGAGTATTTTGTTTTTCTTTGTTGCCTAAAAT
This sequence comes from Thryonomys swinderianus, assembly GCA_004025085.1. Classification (NCBI taxonomy): domain Eukaryota; kingdom Metazoa; phylum Chordata; class Mammalia; order Rodentia; family Thryonomyidae; genus Thryonomys; species Thryonomys swinderianus. Next base: position 12,574 of record PVIC010008804.1, read on the forward strand.
GGGCTATCACTTGATGAGACCCTATTTCAAGATGAAAAGTACTAAAAAGGTTTAGGGATACAGATCAATGTGAAAGCTTGGGGTTCAATCATTAGTACTACCAAAGGAAAGGCAGGCAAAAATTTAAGCATTTTAGTCAGTTTTTACAACGTTTTCCATATTGTTCCACAACAGAGAGCGTTTTGTGTGTGTTTGTCTCTGCTACATTTGGAATGCTTGAAGACAAAGTGAGGAGTTGTATTTTTCTCTACATGACTTACAAGGCCCACTTGGCAGGTGTGTCACCCCTGAATAAAGTCTACGGTGACTAACGCCAAGCTCCGGAAGTGTCCTGTCTGTGCCTCCAAGACTCTGGCCAAGTGAAAGGGCCACTGGAAATGTGTCTGGACCAGACTGTCCACACAAGTGTTACCTGAGCGACTCCGGGCTCCGGGCAATCTTGTGTCACCTGGAGAAGGCATCTTCCACCCGTGTGCCCACTCAGCCATCTTGGAAATGTTGGTCATACAAGAAAAACAAAGCAAGCTAATGATGTCACTGCTGCGCTGTGCCCACCCTGGGATAACTCGGTACCCAACAGCACAGCGAGGAGAGGACAAGAGCTGAAGTTCAGCTGCTGCTACTGGGTACGTGGGTCCTGGCTGGCGGCTTCCCGTGGGGACCTTGACCTAGTGACGCTCCTCCAGCCAGCTGCCATCGGACTTTTTTTTTTTAATGGTTTCTCATAGTAGGTCACAGTCTGTCCTCTCCTGTTCGCACTTCACTGAATCTTGTCTCTGCAAGCTGTCCCCGGGTGTTTTCTTTGGCCGGCCCACGCGAGGATGAGAGAGCAGGAAGGAGGCCCTCAGGCTGCGTGTGGAAAGTCCACGGGGACTCCGATGCAAGCTCGCCGAGACGTTCATTCCCAGGGCGAGGACAGAGTGGCTGCGATCAGGCAACTAAGGAAGACAGACCGGGCCAGGGAGGAGCAGCCCGGGACCCTGCGCAAGCCATCCCGCCACCCCGGGAGAATGTAGCAGCCAAGGTCGGCATGGGTTTTGCTTAAACATAGATCTACTGGCGGAGATCTTTCCCCCGAGAAAGCAGGAATCACCAAGGAGAGGAGAGGTTGGGGGGCGCAGCAGCATGGAAAGCTAGCTCGGGGCGGAAACCCGGCAACGCTGCCATGTACTGTTCGGGTGCACTGAAAGCCTGCGCTTAATCTCAGCATCGGCTGGACACGATCACAGATTTAACCCTGTGCCCCGCGACACGTTCTGGTCCCGGGTGAGGACACACATTCCTTCTCAGCTCCAAGATCTTTTCGCCTTGAATTTTCTGCCTTGTTTGTTTCCTTTTCCTGTAGAATATTTGGTTAATGCCTGTCAGCGTGGACGACATGCTTCCTGAGCGAAGGATCTCCTTCTGACAGCCAATGGCCTTGCACAGCGTGTACTAACTGCTTGTGCCAATGTGTCCCCTCCCACAGCAAAGCGGCGCGCGGCAGCAAGACACGGGATCCGGCCCGAGCTGTCTCTTGAGTGCAAACGTCCAAGGTGTCCAGCATTTCCCAGTGCTCTGGGTTATCCTATGCTACTTTCTATGTAGCTGCGAGGAACTCTAAAAGCACGTGGTTCTTACCCCCAAATTCACAAGATAAAATTCTTATTTCCAGCAATATTTTTATTACTTCTCTTTAGAAAAAGGAGGCAATAAACATGCACTGATTTCTTACAGGTTATGAGGTTCTATAGGTACTTCATCTTAATTCTAGAGGGGAGAACACTATTGATTCAGATTTATCAACTTTTTTTTGCTTTTGAGACAGGGTCTCGCTTTGTAGTTCAGGCTGGCCCTCAGCTCACTATGGTGCCCAGGCAAGCCGCTGCGAACTCAGCAATCCTCCTGCCTCTGCTTCCCGAGTGCTGGGATGACAGGCGTGAGCCACCACATCCGGCATTGTGGTATGCAATGTTGATTGTTGGTGGGCGTGAGTCTCCACGCCCAGCATTATATGTGGTTACCGGGGATCGAACTCAGGACCTTGCGCTTGCAAGGCAGGTGCCAGAACCACTGAGCTAACCCTCCGGCCCCAGATTTATCAACTTTTTAAAAATAATACAGACAGAGAGGATGGATCAAAGACTTGAAGATAAACCCCCTGGTCCTGGAGCACAGGCTGCAGCCTCCTCAGTCTGTTTCTTTGGAATGCGCTTCTGTGCTAACTGTTCACATGGAACATATGTCTCCCAGAAAATTCCTCCCTAACTACTATGACTCTGTTCGTGTTTCTTTCTTGAATTCCTGAAGCACTTACACGGTGTACTAAAAATTCTTGTGTTTTTTTTTTTTCAACTGGATAATCATTATTTTCTCTCAGCAATAGAATTTCAGGTCTCTTGAGTTTAGCAGTCTTCAGAAGAAGCATATAGGAAAGTCAAGAGCATGCTTTTTAACTTTATGGTTTTCCAGGCATCTCCACAGATGTAGAACAAAAAAGAGGTTTATATACACTGTGCAGTGCCTGAAGAAGATGTGAGAAGGCTTAACAAAGAAGTATATGAAGCTTTGAATTTTAGTTTTAAGAAAATATAGCACAGGCTACCTCTAGTTTTAAGATATACAAGATTCAAAGATAGAAGAATGCGAGATTTGCAAACAGAAAATAATTACTAGGAACAAAGCTGGGATTGAAATAAAGGTCACTCCTAAAACCTATGGCTAATTTTTCTGAAGGTTCTCTTGATGAGAACTTATTTAGAACTATTTTTGAGGGAGAAATTATCTAGGTTATGTGATTTATCATGTGAAAAGGACTTCTCCTTTAGGGTATTTGGAGGGCAAAGGAAAGAGAGACAGGGAGATTTCTTAAACTGATGATTCCAGAAGAAACAAACTTAACTGCTGTTTAAGAATAACTTCCTCAGGGCCTCTGTCCAACACTGTTCTAGCCTATAAGAAACTGGCAGTATAGCTACTCTGTACCACTCCTGTCCATGTGCAATGACTTAACTAAAGAGTACAGTAGATAATGTGGATGTGGAAATAACAGAAAACTATAAGCAATTACAAAAGGAGGAAGAACAAAAGCCAAAATCATCTTTTATAGTAGCCTACTTGTCACTGGGCATGACATGTCGATTATAAAAGGACTGTGGCACATATTCATAGACGCAGTTACTGGCATTCTACAGAAAGGGCATTTGCACTGGTATCTCTGCTCATGGTGAAATTGCTTCCACTCAGGCTCTAATCTGTTCACACCGAACAGGGAACACCGAGCAACTTGGTTAGAGTGTATAAAACTCCAAGTCAAGGGCACGCAGAGTTAAGGCATAGGAGTCATTGCCAGAATAGTGAATAAATCAGACCATATTGAAGCTAAGAACAATTTTCTTGCTAACCCAATAGGGCACTAGGATTTAAAAGTCATTTTAAAGTAAGAAATCGAGTCTTTCTGCAAATATTAATAATTTTCTGACATAAAATTAACTATGTTGCCCAGGATTAGAATAGTCAATAAAGAGAGTGAACCCTGATACTCAAAAAAGGTTATAGACACAGAATATGGACAATGACTAAAATATCCTATTACACTAAATTCAAGAAAAGTATATTTACCGTTGCAAACTGACACATTTTTGTATTAAAATGGCCAATAAAAACTCAATTTATCTGTGGCAGTATTTTCCAAAGTGCATTTTGCTAGTCACTAGGGGGCTATGAAATTCATCTAATGAGTCACAAAAATATTAAAAAATGAAGTAGACTAGACTAGAAAGTGCAAAGTAGAAAATATTAGCATAACATTTACATGGTTAGGAAAATATTTTTATAAATCTAGCTATTAGGATGAATATTTTAAAATGTTTTTGTCTATCTAGCTATCCTCTATCTCCCAATATATCTATCCCTTTAGTCCCTAGTCATCCACCCACCCACCCATCAGCCCATCAGTTCATCTATCATCCATCCAGATCATATGTGGGTCATGGTAAAAAATACTTCAACAATATTTTTGTGAAGTGAATAATAGAAGATATTCGGTAGTGGTGACATTTTAGCTGATTATTAATAAAGAAGAAGTTTTTAAAGGCAAAAACATGTCTGGGTTGGCATCCCAGACAAAACTAGTAGCAATTGGAAAGACAAAATACTTCTTGTCAATATTATTACACGGGTAATGATAAAAAAATCATATATCATATACCTAAAAAGCCTGTGAAAACACTTCTTAGTAACACTAATGAACTGTAACACACACACACACGGGCAAATCCTCCTATTTAAAATTTGCAGTTCGATGGTCGTTAGTATCGAGTGGTAGAATGAGTTAGCTTTTTGCAATTGTGAATTGTTTTCCCACATCCTGATCACAGAGGATTATATTCACTGTCTCCCCAGTGGAGCTGTGGACACCGTTCAGTCGTGATCTGTCGTGCTCTGTGTCACTTTTACAGGCCAACGACGCCATCTCCCCACTCGGGGAACTTTCCAGCGGTCCCTGTTGGCCTCATTCGGAGAGATGGGTGCGCAGCGCCGCAAGCCAACGCGCCCCTTTGCTGGAGTTCCACAGCCTCTGATGAAGCAAGCGATACATCGCAAGGGTCTTCAAAAACAACAACAAAAGGCATTACAGAATAAATCATGTCACAACTTGACTTTCTGTTGTTTTGAGACTCACTCCTTTTCTATTTCGTAGAGAAGTCCCAGTCAACTTCAAGGTTTGGCTTCAGGCCTACAGCTTGTGGATCATTTGAGAGTGGATTCTCTGGGTTGCAAGTCCCTCGGAAGTTATGCCACGGAAGTTATGCCACAGAAGTTATGCCACAGAAGTTATGCCACAGAAGTGATGCCACGGAAGTGATGCCACGGAAGTGCCGGGGCAACATGCTCCTAATGGTACTGATACCTCCTAATAACCAGACTAGCCTCAGGGTTTCAGGCTGCTCCATCATTGCTGGTAGTTCCTGTAGCTAACTGATCATTTGCACTTTTGTTCTTTCACCAGAAAAAGGAGAGACAAATATTAACTTGCTTCCCAGGATTTATTCCTTTACAAATAATAAATACATGATCTCAGGATTCCATATCATTTCAGCAGATCTTTCTCCTGGACTGTCTGGAAAATATTTGGTATTAACATTTTAAGAGGGAAAAGATACTATCCAAGTTGAAATTACCAACAAAATGGTGGTTTTCTAGTCTCTTTCTTTGAAAATGTCCAGTACACATCTTTATTAATTGCACTTGTGGGCACTGTATGATTTTTAGGCCTTTAACACATTGAGGAACATATTTCTCATCAGGAAAACATCAATTGTATTTTAAAGCAAAACCTTTCAGGAAGCAGACATCTGAACTAGACCCAATTTAACATGTTAGAAATATATGCTACCTGATACAATTTAATTTAGTGTGATAAGAAATTCTTATATATCTATGACTCATTTTATATTTGCAGTGTTGATTAATCTTAAATATGAAGCATAACATAAAACCCTCAAATGTAAAAAAAAAACCTTAGATATTCTTTTACTTATCAAAATTGAAAGCAGATTTACTTTAATCCAGTAACCTATCTTTTATGGAGATCAGTTCACTTCAGCCTCTATGAGTCCAGGCCTGATTCACTGAAAAACTGTAGGGAATTACTTAATTCCTGTGCACATTGCTTGCCTACTTAATGGGAAAAGGAGAACTATATTCCTTCATTTTGCCTCTCCCCTTTCATGTAAAAAATACAGTGAACCACAGAACAAGTTTTAAAATATTTAACTTCCTATACAAGTTTATGGTGATTATTTAACTCTGTGAAAATGACTTACAAGCATTCCATAGCTGTTTATGACTGTCAGAGAAATAGCTTCACTCCCAGCATGGCATGTTTATTAAAACCTTCCGTACCTTTTTCATTAAGTAAACCTAGAATAGGACAAACAATGATAAAGAAAGCTCTTTGTCCTGGTTACTCCTAAAAGAAAAAATAAAAAAGATAACAAGCTGGCAGATTGGCCGCTTCAGATCACGTGAGCAAGTCATGGGCCGCCCCCGCTGTCCTCGATCTACTCCGGGGCGGGACCAAAACCTGCCAAGCTGTCGGCCTTAGGGTGTGGTGTTTCCGCTGAACACACTCAAACTGCCACGGATGTGTAAACCGGGTCCGATTTCTTTCTCTTGCTTATGATGAAATAATTGAGGGCGTCGACAATTCGTCATCTAAAAAAAATATTTGTTGACTTCTGTGGAAGAGCTACTGGGTTCAAAGATACTCAAAAGATTTGCTTTGGGCTTGGGAGTATGTGTTTGTGTTCTGCTTTCCCTTGGCATTTAGAATTCAACTCCCACTTTCCTCTGTGAGAAAATAGAAATATTTTGGCTGCTACACCTTCCAAAAAGTTCCATTAAAATGCAAATACTCGTTATTAATGTAGATGAAAGCCCTTCTCCCTTTAATCAAACATTCAATAAAGTTAGGAGTGGGACCAGATCTTAGCGTCACCAAGACGCTTCCTACCTCCTTTTATGGGGCAAGTCCCTGGCCACTCAGCGACTCGTTACTGCACAGTGTCTCTTTATCTTTGTTTATTTGGCACCTTCTAAATCATTGTGAGAAGGTTAGAAAGAAAGAAAGAAGGAAAAAATTAAGATATGGAGGGTTTTTCCTCAGGGAATATTCTTCTTTTCACCATTGTATTCTCCTACAAGATAATTTCATTCCTACACATTATTTTAGTTACCGGGCTGCTTAACTTCAAGTGTCTTCCTTTTTCACTCACATCATATTATGCTTCCTCTTGTTGCTTTATAGTCCCTTATTTGTTCAGACCCAACATGTATAAGAACTTCCCTTTTTATTACTAATAAAAATGTAGCAGTGACTTACTGTGAAAGATTGAGGGCTCTGTCTCCTTGGCAGATACTTTTAATGGCGCATATACATGGGGGTAGAAACAGATAAGTCTCTCTCAGGGCAAAGATCATGACACTTACTTTTTCATTTTCTTATAGCATCTAGTATCATGAAAAGACGTACAGCAAGAGACTAACAATCTCCAGTGAATTGAACTGAACGTTCCTAGCAGTGTTCTTGATAGGAACTGACACTGGATTCTCTGCCCCTCTTAGAGGCGATGGGCAGCCTCCAGGGAAGTTTGGGATGTGTGGAGCAGTCACCAGGATATTTTAAGGGTTTATGACAAGGCGTGGGGCAGCGTATTTCAAATAATCACAGATGATCAGCACACTCAGTACAGGCCTATTTTTTCATTTAAGCAGACATTTACCGAGCACTGTGCCCGAGACGCAGTGATAGCCAAGACGCTGTCTCTGTCTCCAAGGAACTCACAGTCCAAGGTTCGGGCTCTCTGTGGGCCTCTTACACATAATGCTTTCCAGAAACCATGTTTCTGACACAGCTGAGAATGTCTTTCACATCCAATTTAAAACATATTTTCAGTAATGTCAAGTCAATGCACACTACCTCTGAAACTATTGTTCGTATAGGCTTTTCCAACTATTTCTTTGTCCTGACATTAGCCAATTTCTGTATTTCTTAGGCTAATATGTATGAATGAAATCCTCAGGTAACTTGATTATGTAAATAAGTATTTACTGTCACTATTAAATTTTGGGTGGCCAACTAATGTAATAATCTTTCTCTTTGCAGTTTTTAATCAGTTTAGGTTATTTTTGAAATTTACAGAGATGCCAAGATATTTGGAACTAAAGCTGCTGTACACCAAATGTTGTTACCATCTCCATTTATATGTTGAAATGCTAACACTCAGTATGATAGCATTAGGCTGTGACAGCTTCAGGAGATGATTTTGTTGCACGGACAGAGTCTTCATGAGTGGGATTAATGCCCCTGTAACGCAGACCCGTGAGAGCTCCCTCACGGTGCTATCACATGAAGAAACAATGGGAAGATGGCGAAGAAGCTAGAACCAGCCCCCGACCAGACACTGTTTATGGCATGCCATTGATTGTAGATCTCTCCACCTCCACAAAATGGGAAATAAATTTCCATCAGGCAGAGTGTGTAGCAATTTTTCTTATTTTAATGCTCCAAATTTTTCTTTAAGGTATTTAAAAAATATTTTTCCATCTCTGTCCTCAGCTTCTAACTTATACTACTAACCTTCTATTCCTCTGAAACATTTAGTTGCCTTTAACCTGGCTGTTTAGATCAGACATGAGAGATCTATTTGTTCCTGAATAAAACTTATAAGCAATGAGAGAATCATTCTGCTAAGGCTAGTCTGTAATATAAAAACACAGAGCAGGAAGAAACCAACACATTATTGATATAATTAAATGATTTTTGGAGAAAAGTAATATAGGCATCTGCCTGTCAGGTGGCAAAATAAGAAAGCAACAAATGGTATAGTTAGGTGAAATTAAAAATTAAGTTTTATAGCGTATACTCTAGGAACCACATGGCAATGGGGTAAAGACTTCAAAGTTCCAGAATTTAACCCGGACATCCCCTTAGGAAAAAATGCAGTTAAAACAAGTCATTTAATAAATAACATAGGTAGGTATGCTAATGGTCACAAATTATCCACCCTCTTTACTAACCTGTTTTAGACTTTATCCTAGAATTACTGGTAATCTCACCATTTGGCTTCCACAATGTCCTTCATCTGGTCATTAGATTGACTCTTCTGGGTTGAGTTCTTAGACCTCCCCTGGTTTCGGCAACGTCAGATATTTTTGCAGTGGTTTAACATATGTACCCATTCTCTGGTAATTGGAACTTAATTTGCCCAGATGCAGAGAGCAACCAGGGTCAAGGGTCCATGGTCTCAGCTTTGTCCCTCTGTGGTTCCCCTCACACCCAACCATCCCAGGCTCACTTCTGTGCTGCGATCCATCACCAGATGTGCACCACCCTCACATACACATGTTCTTCTGAGATTTGAATAGGAAGCCATTTTTGCCTCCTTAGGTAATAAGTATCGGACATGAAATTAAAAATAATAGCTACTTTCATGGTATTATATTTAGATTAGCTATAGAATTCTCATATTGACAGTCATAAAGAAGCCCAGTAAGTGAAAATACAAGGTTTAGTTTTGTCTATGTCTTAAACTACCACTGATATTTTAGGGAAAGCAGAATAACCTGCTTTCTCTCTAAGGTGCAGAGGCAAAGTATAATAAGATATAGTGAGGATGGTGGTGTGGCTAAAACCTTTCATCTACTATTGTATTAAAAATAACAGAGCTCACCAGGTGTGGTGGCTCATGCCTGTAATCCCAGCACTCGGGAGGCAGAGACAGGAGGATTGCTGAGTTCAAGGCTTGCCTGGGCTACATAGTGAGGTCAGGGCCGGCCTGAACTACAAAGCGAGACCCTGTCTCAAAAAATAAAAATAAAAATAAAAATAAAATAAAAATAACAGAGCTCATCAAGTCTTTCCCAGCACAGGAACTGGCAGAAAGGATCAACAACTAGGATCTCATCTTACTAAAAAGCTTCTGGAACATTAAGAGTAAATACCAGCAGAGCAAAAAGGCAACCTACAATATGGGAACAAATTTTTATCAGCTATTTCTCAGACAAAGGGCTATTATGTAGAGTATACCAAGAACCTTAAAAAAATCAGTCCCGCACATAAAGACCCAATTCAGAAAAGGGCATCTAGAATGAACAGACATTTTTCAGATGAAGAAAGAAAGGCAGATAAGAAGCACATTAAGACATGTTCAACATCAATGGTCATTCAAGAGATGCAGATGCAGATGAAAACAACAGTGAGACTTCATCTCACCCCCCACAAAGAATGGTTGCTATCAAGAAATCAACCAACAACAAATGCTGGTGGGGCTGCAAAAAGGAACCCTTTTCCACTGTTGGCAGGAATGTAGACTAGTACAACCACTATGGAGACCAGTGTGTAGATTTCTTAAAAAACTAGATTAGAGGTCCCATTTGACCCTGCTACTCTCCTGCTAGAGATATACATGAAAGAATTAAAAGAATCATACCACAGTGAGATATGTTTGTAGCAGTTCAGTTTGTGACAGCTAAATCTTGGAAACAGCTAAAATGCCCATCAATAGGGGACTGGATAAAGATGATGATGATGATGATGATGATGATGATGATGATGATGTGTGTGTGTTTATAAAACAGAGTATTACTCAGCCATAAAGATGATACATTTGTGTCATTTATATTCAAATGGTGTGCCTTGAGGACATACTCATAAGTGAAATAAACAGGACACAGATTTACAAATACTGTATCTTTTCTCTAGTATGAAAAACTGAAGGTGCAAATGAATTCCAAAATGTATGATACGGATTGTGAAATAGGAAGAAAATATTCAAAAGGAAGAGGAAAAGGGTGGGTAGGGGAGTAAAGAAGGGAAAGAAAAACTTGATAGTTAAAAAAGGAAACAACGCTTATGTATATAGTGGACGGGGGATGTAGGGAGGGAAGGGAAGGGGAAAAATGAGAATCAAGATACGTTGTGCACAGGTACAAAGTCTCAATGTTGAATGTGATGATAATGTCAAAGTAAAAATTAACATTATTCACAAATATTTATAAGCCTTCCAAATTCAATGAATGGTATCAACTGAAATTTTCATGCTGTGTGACTAAAGGTATCATGTGGGCCAAGAGTGACAGCTTTGTTCTAAGCTTCTTTTTCCTTTATGGAATTTCTTAAATATGCTGAACCATGTAATCTCAAATTTAGCTTTAAAGACTAAGTTAAATTTATAGTTAAACTGTAGTATTTTAAGTCTCACTGTCCAGACTTATAAAAATTGGATATTAAATTACACAGAAGGTAACACCATACTAATAAAGCTAATTTTTCTGTCAGTCAACAAACATTAAGTAAAGGAGGGCTCGATGAAAAGATGGCTCATCTCACGAGCTAAACTATCCCTGTAAATGATTCTCCCTGAAAGAATAAATGTCCCGATGTTCCAGAATGTCACTGTGATGGTGACTGTGCCTCCTCATCTTAATAATGGCAACACAGATCGTGGAATTTACCAAAAGCTATTCTAATAAAAAGAAAAACTATTTTTATTTCATTGGCAGCGAAAAGATGTTTAGTATTGATTTACAAAAGGATTAAGAGAAATTCGCTGCTGAAAACTGGAATCCACTTTAATAAGATGGTGGATTAAAATAGCACCACTGGAAGAAAGAGAAACCCCAAAGCGTGCCAGCAAAGCCGAGGGGAATCAGCCACAGTTGTCCATACACAGCGCCATCCTCATCTTTTGGACACTAACAATGCGGACCAAGGGTGAAGTGTTAGTCCTTCAAGTCACTCTTGATGCTGTCCATTTTTTAGAAGATCTCTCTTAAGTAGTTTAAGAATATTGGCAGATGGTCCAGACCTTTTAAATGAAAGGGTAGCATTACAACTAGAAAAGTATGCAGCTTATAAGGAACACGTTGCACTATACTGCTGTGAACTCTCAGTTGTAGTTAAGACATTTCTGGAGAAGCTTCAGAAATTGAAAATCGAGGCTGGGCAGATAGTGCAGAGATGCAGCCTTCCCTAGCATGCTGGAGGATCTGTTTCAACCCCCAGCCTTGCAGAAGTTAAAAATAAAATAAAATAAATTGGAAGTTGTGTGAGGTGATTTTAAATACACATGTGATAGTGAATGGAATGTGTCATGATGACGATTTTTAACTTGAGTGTTGTTTGAACTATAATATTTATGAGAATCAGCGAGAGGTAATAAGTCTCTTCTCACAAAATACACGTGCTTAATCCTCTATAAGAAACAGCACACAACAGCTTTAGTCTACTGAAAACTTACTTCATAATACTTAATGAGGACAGTATCTAGTGAGAACTCATTGTAATGATTCTATTTTTCCAAGTAAAATATTAACAGCAAAAAATATATAAACACAAATCCTGAGGATAGAATAATGTAAAAGCAATAACTTCCATCTCTTTCATTGGGCTATCCCTGAGTCATATGCTTTATAATAAAGTGGAAATAGCGAAGTGTAAATACAAAGTACAGTGTTTTCTGGGGTTCTGTATCTTCTAGAAAGTCATCCCCCTGAGGCAGAGGTCCCGGGACTCGAACGCACAGCCCACTCTTGAGAAGGACAGGTGGAAACACTCCCAGAAGGGTTTGTCTGCCTGGCACCTGTGGGGCTTGCATGGAGTCTGGGTACTTACTTCTGAGGAGTGAGCAAAACATGGTATGTGTTTAAATAGAAGAATTTATTCTGTAAGAGACACATTACCACTCATTTCCCTGAAAATACGCATCTTCTCTAAATGCACTTATCCCATCCTCTTCCCACCTTCCGAAGCGGCTCCAAAGTCTCCCTTGAGGGTCTTTAGTTGCCCTGTGGTGTCTGCCTCCATGTCGTGACTCGAGTCAGTTTGACTTAAGGGATGAGTGAGAAGTCAGAGGGCGCCCGATCTGCCCACTAAGGTAGGCGAGGACGGACTGTACTGTCTGCACGCGCCTGCCTTTCTGCTGGGGGCACTCGGCACCAACATGTATCATATTCAAAGCAAGTGGCAAAAAATAGGCTACGTCTGTTTGAAACACGGTAGTTTGAGGGAGATTAATGTATCTTACTGTGATAGTTTTTTTATTTAAACACATCATATTTCGATCATTCCTTGTGTGTGTGTGTGTGTGTGTGTGTGTGTGTGTGTGTGTGCGGGCATGTGTGTACACATCTACACGGAGATTGTTTTGCAGGCTTGGTCCTCTACTATCCTCGTCAAGATTTATTGTCACAGTTATACAATCTTTGTGAAATAAATTGTGGAGTGTTCTATCTTTTTGTATGCTCTGGAAGAATTTTCATGCTATGGGAATTATGAGGACTTTCAAAATTCGAAAGAACTGATCCATAAGTCATATGGCCTGGGACGTACTTTAGAGAAGAGTGCTTGACTCTTGGACAGATTCAGGTTCCCCTCCCCATTACTGCAAAGCAATTTGGGTTTTCTACTCCCTAGGATAAATCACAGAAGCTTATTCTTTTGGAATTTCCAAGTTCTTCAGGGTAATAGTATAAATGATACTTGATTATACTTAAAGTATCAAGTCTACTAAACTCTCATTTATAATTTTACCCATTAATTTCTTTTAAATTAGATTGGTATTTATTTAATTCCCTCTAGGAACTCGTTCCTATTTATGAATACTATTTTTTAATATAATTTTCTGGTTAGAATATCTATAATTTTCCTTTGTTTATAAACTTATTTATAGTGCTTTTAGTTTTCAAACAATATAAGAATTTACAACAGAATAAATGACTGCAGCTTTGTCTTACATTCTATTTGTTAGAATTTTCTAAGTAGTATTTATTTAGAGTTTTGACTATGTACTTCATCTGATAAATATATAAAGGTAATTGTTAACAGTTAATTGATTAAACTTTTGTTCATTTACATTATGCTTTGCAGATTATTCAGATATTTTCTACTTCAGGAGACTTAATGAAGTGTTTTACAGAATAATATGATAAAGACTATCATTCCATGAATTTTGGGATAAAGGCATATTTTCTCTATTGTATACCACATTTAGTGACTTGAGTATATGATTCAACATGATATAATAATATTACAATTTAATGAACTAGAAACACTTAATGAATTTTATTTAAATATATGTATTATGTGCTACTAAGATCCAATTATGATTTCATTTTTTTTCTACTGAGTGGAAAGCAAATACATATCATTCAACTTTTCCTTTTTGTGGCTGGCTTTCCCCTCACTGCTGTCACACCCTTTGCTTAATGGGATTTTATCCAGGGTCTGGCAGATCATTTATTTCTGCTTTTCATTCCCAGTACTATTAGTATTTTTCATCTCCGTGTTGTTTCTTGAATATTTCATTGAGCACAGGCAAGGACGAATCAGGGGACGTGAGCGCATTTCCTTTGTGTTGCTCGTTACACTGTTCCTGCTGCCAAGCACGAAGCCTTTCACAGAGCCATGGGTGTAAAATACTTGAGAAATGAACATGGAAAGGTCCCCAACATTATCTCCCTAAATTTAACGCGATGCTAGTGCTGATGCCTTCAAGTTGTCTCGGTTCCTTATCTTCTGTACCCGTGGCTTATTTAAAACTACAAAATCCCATTGTGTCAAACATTAGCTTGTCCTAGTAATTTGAACTAATCATGCAATTTCTTCGTTAGCTTAGGCTAGCCTTACAAAATGAAGTTGACTTAGGGCCGGAGGGTTAGCTCAGTGGTTCCGGCGCCTGCCTCACAAGCGCAAGGTCCTGAGTTCGATCCCCGGAAACCACACACAGTGCTGGGCGTGGAGACTCACACCTCCAGCCATCAATACCACATACCCCAGTGCCAGGCGTGGGGGCTCACGCCTGTCATCCCAGCACTCGGGAGGCAGAGGCAGGCGGATTGCTGAGTTCAAAGCTTGCCTGGGCTACGTAGTGAGCTCAGGGCCAGCCTGAACTACAAAGCGAGACCCTGACTCAAAAAAAAAAAAATTACTTTGACTTAGTAAAAATTTATTTTCCCCTTTCTGGCCAGGAATTTTAGGATGAAGGTGCCAGGAGGGGAGACTTCACGCCGAGACCGCCTCTTGGTCTGTGGATGGCAGCCATCTCTCTGAGCTCCTGTGCCTCTCTGTGCCCGCTGAGACCACTCTCTGGTGTCTTCCCATAAGAAGAGCTCAGATTGGTCTGGTAAAGGCTCCGCTCCTAACAATCTCATCTCACGCTAGTTATTTCCTACTTGTTCCATTTCTAGATACAACCAGTTGGTAGTTAGAGTTTTCACTCATGAACTATGGGGAGAAAGATATTTAGTTCAAAACATATAACTATGCATGACCAATATACTATGTAGGCTTAGTTGTATTTTGAAATTAACATAATGGAACTATAATGTGAATGGTTCAGATGCCCATTTCTTTTTTTAAATTGACTTTATTGGTGCATGTCTTTATTAGTGTTTTTTTAAAAATTCATCCTTACTAATATCAGTAGTCAAAATTCATTTTTTTTGCTGTTGCAATTCATTTTATGTAAAATGTATTTATTGTCCTACTGGAGGACAATTAGGTTATTTTTGAGTATTTGGAAAATGTTGCTATGAATAATTTTGTTCATATATTCTGGTTGTATTAGGTGATTATTTTTCTAGATTGTGCAGAACATGTAGATTTCAAGGTTGCAGGTATCTATAATTAATTTTTTTTTTGAGACAGGGTCTCGCTTTGTAGTTCAGTCTGGCCCTGAGCTCACTATGTAGCCCAGGCAAGCCTCAAACTCAGCAATCCTCCTGTCTCTGCCTCCCGAATGCTGGGATTACAGACGTGAGCCACCATGTCCGGCACTGTGGTATGTGGTATTGATGGCTGGTGGGTGTGAGGCACCACGCCCAGCATTGTATGTGGTTACCAGGATGGAACTCAGGACCTTGCGCTTTGTGAGGCAGGCGCCAGAACCACTGAGCTAAATCTCTGGCCCAATTTAATTTTTATTGCTAAACTGTTTTCCAAAATATTTATTGTAGAAATTTATATTAGTAATGTAACCTGTCTATTCTGTCCATGTCTCCACTAACACTTGCTGTTTTAGTTAGATATTTTCAATTTGATGAGTGAGTTAACCCAGCTTTTCATGTGTTTAAGGGCCACTGATGAATCCTGTATTCTAAAGTTCCTATTTATATCCTTTGCCCATTTTTCTATTTTGTTTGCTGTATTGATTCCCAGTAAGTTAATATATGCCGATGCTATTTCATGTCCCAAATGTTTTGTACGTATTTTCTACAGAATTTTTTGCAAGTGGCCGGAGGGTTAGCTCAGTGGTTCTGGTGCCTGCCTCAGAATTTTTTGCAACAGATTATTTCTATTCAATTTTTGAGCAGAAATATATTCAATATGGAGACAAATTTGAGAGTATAGTAGTATCCAGGTTAATGGATTTAATTCTTTTCACAATTCTGGTTGCAGAATTAAGTTCATGAACTGAAATACCACTATAGCTGGGCGTGGTGGCTCGTGCCTGTAATCCCAGCACTCGGGAGGCAGAGGCAGGAGGACTGCTGAGTTCGAGGCTTGTCTGGGCACCATAGTGAGCTCAGAGCCAGCCTGAACTACAAAGCGAGACCCTGTCTCAAAAAAAGAAAAAAAAAAAAAAACAATGAAATACCACTATAAATTATATTTCTATAAAATTCTTTCTATACATAGATATAATGTGTCTCTGCATTTATTAAATCTTCTTCAATGCTTTTTCAATCATTTGCCTTTATTTTCATATTTGTATTAGGCACAAAGTGAAGATTATTTTTGTTAGGTGACATAATTTTCTACTTATTGTGAATAGTGCCTTAAAAAATAAGTATTTCCTTTTGTAGCAGTGTGATCAAGACTGGCTGTGAACTTCATATCAAGCCTGGAAACTAAATGCCCCTTAAATCTATCAACATATCTATAGGGTTTCTTGGGATCTGTAAACAATTATGCTATTTATACTAAAAAAGTGTTTTGTCTCTTCCTTTCTAATTTTTATAGTTTTTATTTCTCATTACTATAATCAATATTTCTAGTGGACTATTAGTGAGAATATTGGTATCCTTAATTGGTTGGAGATTTAAAAAATATCACTTTATAGTTGATTAATTATATTAATCTGTATTTTGTTACTATAATTAATTACTGAAGGCCATGTAAGATGTAAAGCAAAAAGGTTTATTTATCCTACAGTTCTAGAAGACTCAAAGGCATAACATGGGTGTTGATTCTGTTTGGTGAAGATCTCTTGTTGGACAGCACCCTGATAAACCACATGCAAAGGAGTGATCATACCACTAAGTAGGAAGTCAGAATGAGAGGAGCCACTCTCACACTTTTTACAATTGATTTCTTATAAAATTAACCCAAGATCCCACAAAAGTGATCTTGTTCTCTTCCAAAGGAATGCCCTTTTGACCTAGTAACCTCTCACTAGAATCCACCGTTTAAGGTACCACCATCTCTCAAGATTGCTATACAGAGGATCAAACTTCCATCACATGAGTCCTTGGGGCACCACCAGTAATATTTTGTTTCATGGATAAATATATTATGGTTAGGACTCTCTAAATAATGGAAATTTGGTTTGTTTCCAGTCTTGGGCTTTTATAAGTAAAGTTTCTCTAAATATTCATGCATAGCTTTTTTGTGCAGACAGGTATTTAGACAAAAACTTAGGAATCAGGTGACTTGAATGGTTCCAACTTTCATTCCTGTTAGAAATATAGTATGACAGTTTTTGTAGAATGGGAAGTTTCCAAAGGAAATTTGGTGTGGGAATGTAATGAGGGGAAGGAATAAATATGATTCTGAAAGAAAATAAAAGAGCATGTATATAGGGGGTGGGGAGGTGTAGGTGGGTAGGGATGTGGGTAAAAATGAGAATTAACTTGTGTCATATATTGGTACAAATTCCCTGATGTTATGTGTGATTGTGAGATGTATATAAATTGTACCAGTAAAGAATTTATTTAAAAAAAGAAATATATGACAGTGCCAGTATATTCCACTCTACCCCATGCTATCCATCATTTTAGTTTACCCATTCTACTGGGCATGTTGTGATGTTTTACTGTTATTAAATGGTGCTTCCCTGAGGTCTAATTTGTGAAATAGTCCAGTTCACTAATTTTTTCTTCATCTCTGTTTAGTCTGCTTCTAAAGTTGTCTGTGTTGAGTCAATTCAATTATTTATTGACTCCTAAAATTTTAGTCTTTGATTCTTTCAAATTTGTTTATATTTTCTTTACTATATTGAGTTACTTAATATTGTATTTCTATTAATTTCAATATCTAAAAATACTCAGGCTCACCTTGCCATTTATTCTTCATGCTTTCACTATGTCGGGTTGTTTCTTAGTGTGTTTAGTATTTTGTCCCCAAATTTGAACTCCTCTTTCTTTAAAGTTTGTAGTAGTTCCAGGCTTTACATTTTCTCCTGTTGAGCCCTTACAAGCATCACAACCTGGAACATTATTAAAATAAATTATTTGCAGGGGGAAGGGGAAAAATGAGAATCAAGATGTGTCATGTACAGGTAAAGTTCGCAATGTAAATGTGATCACATTGTATGTATAAAATGTACCCAATAAAATCAATTAAAAAATAAATTATTTGCTCTAAGTTGGGATGGTTTGGGACACAAGATTTTACAGTTATATGAGTGAAGGCTTCTGGTTGTGAATACTAAAGGATAATTTTTTTGTTGTTTTGTTTTGTTTTGTGGTACTAGGGATTGAACTCAGGCCCTTGTGCATTCAAGGTTGGTGCAGTACCACTTGAACTAAATCCCCAGCCTCTAAAGAATATATTTTTTAAAAAATTTCATCAAAAGTCAAAACTAAAGTTAAAATACCCTTATTTTCTTCCATTATAGGATATGATTTTTATTGTTCTTCTCCTTTAGATGTCCTTACCTTAAATTACCACCTGACCCAATCTGGTTGGATCCACCTTCCTCATTTAGAAAAAAACCCAAAGCTCCCTTTGTCAACTGAGATTGACAGATGCCCTCAGAGCAAATAGTGTTGTTTCCACTGAACCTTGCAAATCCACTTTGAAAGAACTTTCATTCTGATTTAATCTTTTACATGCAGTTTTTCTCAACAGCCAGTCAAGATTTAGGATGTACTATCAATGTATTTTCCACCCAGTGGTCCTCTGCAGAGTTTTTTCCTACTGTATTTTTAGAGGTTTATTTTCATGAAGATGAACAGATGAGAAAAATAATTATATACATTAAAATGCTCTAGAAATTTTAAATGTTGTTATTTTATATCTGCTAGACAGGAAAGACTGATATAGTAGTTACACAATATGTATTTGCAAAGTCAATGTAAAATGAAATTCTGAATTTTAGTTGGCTTTTCGTATAGCTACACTACATCTTCTTTCACTCACTTAACATACATTTATTGAATTCCATGGTGTCCCACACATACATTGGTAAATTTAACATCACATATTGAGGGTAAAGCCGGCTTCAGAAGAATTGAAAGACAGATTTACAGTGAGCTATTTGTTTCTGGATTATTCCAGCCATCCACCTCATTATTTCAGTAACAAAATAAATCAATTTTTACATATTCCATATTCTAGTGTTCATAATGCTTTTCCACAAAAAGCCACAAATTTTTCTGTTCACATTTATCAACACTATTTAAAAGTGTTTTTGAAATCTAACATGACCAGAAGATAGTCAGCCATACTAATGTGTTTTATCAAATACGGAGGACATTAATTTTCTATAGGGTTCAGGACTACTCTGTTAGCCTTTGTTTTATTTTTATACATTTTATGAAGTTGACATAATTTTTGCAAGCTGAACGACTATTTTATTTTCCTCATAAACTTATGTTGTGTTTTATGTCAAATTTAAACTTACTATACTTTTCTTTTGCAGTAGGGAGCTAACAAATAGGCCATACTGTAGGTAGTTACGTTAAACCGTTTGTGCTGACGGACTTAACAAGACAGTAAGATTTACAGAAGCCGAATCAGTGAGTCTAATTAGTTCTTTCCCCAATGACTGTCAGTATGGTAGAAATTTATTACTGACCTCCACATTCAAGTCATACAACCACCAGCAATGACTTTATCTAATGGCCTCGAGAGTGAGTAAAAGCTGCATCACAAAGGATAGTTCTTCGGATGGAAGACTGATGTGACAGCCACTGGGCTACAAATCAAATGAAATGTTTCATTGAGAAGACGGGGGCTGTCGGCCCTCAGGCCACACTGGCGCACACAGCTCTGAGCAGAGAGCCCCCAGGAAAGCACGTCCGGCGGAAAGCTTGAAGCTGGACTGGAGAGGCTGCAGCGATTTGCCTCAGTGGCTGAATTATCTCCATCCGTCTCGGGCCTCCAGCATGATCCTCGTCTGCCCTGTCCCTGTTTCCATTAGACCATTAGATAAGATTCACTCAATTCTATTTAAATTATTGTCCATAATAATCTAGATTATTGATGATAATATTGATGTATTTTAACGTCCTTATTTGGGGCCTCTTTCCCCCCTAATTTTACCCAATTCCTCCATTCTCTCCCCTGCCCACAATTCAGTCATCTCTCTGTGATGCTCATGTTCCAGGCCCTCCAGCCAGACTCAGGAGCCTCCACCGTCTTCTTCCCTAGGATTTTTCTCACCACCCCTGCACCCCTCTGGGTGCCCAGGTTTTAGGGTTGATTCTCTCCCTTACATGCTTCCGAGAAAAAAAGCTACAGCTGGGGATTTAGCTCAAGTGATACCGTGCCTACTTTGGAAGCACACGGACCCAAGTTTGATCCCTGATACCGTAAAACAAAACACAAAAAACGAGCTATAACCTACAGACTGTGGAAGTGCTGTTTGTTGTAAAATGTCTGGTTGGTTAAACGATCTGTTTAAAGCCAAATTTCTTTGTTATAATCTAATGAGAAGAAATTAATCCTTCTCTGTCTGTCCAACTAGTCATACAGTTTGCTCTCGTTGATTTAGAATAACACACTCTTTTATAAAAATTACAAGGATGTTAAACACATTCAATGATATACATTATGATGAGCCACATTAATGAAATTATCTGGGCAAAGAAAACGAGTACAAAAATAAAAATAAATAAAAAGTCTGTTTTGATAGTTTTATATACATGTATATTTATTGGGTTTTACGAAGGAGAAGGGAATGAAGACTTCTTGAAGAGATCTGGTTTCTAAAGACACAACAGTCTTATTCATGGTATTTTACTAACTTTGATCTCTGGTTTATTTCTAACCCTGTACCCCAGTCATCTAGAAGTGAAACATTTCAACCAAAAGAAAACTATTTGAAAGGACACTTACTGTGGAAAAGTTGCATAAAGCAGAGAAACCTCATCTATAATGTGTGATCGAAAAGTATAGTGAATGTTTGCATTTTTAAAATATATCACAATAAGAGATACATTGGCATCAATCTCCCTGAAAATACTTCCTCCCTCTCCAAACAGTTATCTCATTCTTGCTGCTCTCTCAAGTCCTCTCCGGTGAGTGTTTTTAGTTACTCTGTGCCGGGGGCCTCGATGTCCTGAATGAAATGAAATATTTGCTTTCCACGAGTCTTTTTGACTTTGCAGAAGAGTCACAAGTTTTGTGGTGCCCGCTCTGGTGAGTACAGAGGACACACTCTCAAGTTTTTACGAACCCGTCTTGCTGCTGGATGCCCCTGGGTGGCACCGTCTGTTGTACTTTGGGTCACACATTCATGAGGAGGACCCCAAACTGCTTCAGAAAGAACACGGGGGTACATGTGTTTGAAGCAGCAGGGTATTGTGGTACTGTGGGGGCAATGAACAGCCATCCACCTTACCGGAATAAATTACAAAACGTTAAATATTAACCACATAGTTCAATCAGACCTCCAACAGGGCTGCTGAGTGGCCAGAGGCCGCGGGGGGACGGGGAGTCTTGCTTGATGTGAGTGAGATGGGGCAGACGTACCACGGAGGGAGGGAGGGCGGCGGGGGCCCAAGGAAGGACCTTGCAGTAGAAAGAGACGTGAAGCTCTCTCCCGGCGTCAGTGAGGCCGCTGAGAGTCCACGCGGGACAGAGCATGACCGTTTCTGTAGTTCAGATGAAGAACTCATTTGGCAGAAGAGGAGATTGATTGGAGATAAACAAGCCTTGGAGTATAGATGCTAATTAGCCTACAAGATAAATTATTTGACTTCAACAAAGGAAATGACAGCATGAACATGGAAGCGGGAGATAGTTGACTGCTAATTAGGAAATAAAAGTGATGTGACCAGTTTAGTTGAATGCGGAGGAGCATGGAGAGGTTGGGAATTTAGTTCATTAAAGTTTCTGAGCTGGACGACCGCATGATGAAACAGTCACACACACACACACACAGACAGGAGGGGAGGAAACAATACTCAATTGATAAGGTCGAAAGGAACAAAGATTAAAAACAGAAAAATACATGTTGTTACAAAAGAATTGAAAGCATCGTATCATAGTGACATATGTGCTCCCATGTTCATAGCAGCTCGGTTTGTGATAGCTACTTCTTGGAAACAACCCAGATGCCCATCAAATGGAGACTGGAGAAAGAAGATGTGGTTTTTCCATAAAATGGAGAATTACTCTGCCTTAAAGAATGATAAGTTTGAGTCATTTAAACTCAAATGGACATACCTTCAGGACATACTCATAAGTGAAATAAATAGGTCACAGATGTGTAAATATATCTGTTCTCTGGTATGAGAAACTGAAGATGTTCATGAGCTCTAGAATGTATGATGGATATTGTAAAATAGAAAATATTCGAAGGGAAAAGTGGCGAAGGAGTGAGGAGTGAGGGGTAAAGAAAAAATGTGATGGTAATAAAAAAGAGAAACAAAGCTTATGTATTTAGGGGGTGGGGGTTGTGGGTTAGGTAAGGGAACAGGAAAAAATATGAATTAAGTCATGTCATATACTGGTACAAGTTCCCAATATCGAGTGTGATCATGATGTGTATATACAAAGTACCAATAAAGATAAAAATAAACAAAACAAAAAAAGATATATGTTGTTGTTTGAATAAACTTCCAGCCAAATAAAGAAGATGATGATACAACTTAGGAAATACAGTATGTCTAAAAGTTGTGAAAAACTATTCAGTAAAGTAATTTTTGAAACTAAAGTTTTTATAAAGGATGCATTTAATAAAGCACATTAACTCTTTTCATATTACATTGGTTTATCACCTTTGTCTCTTATACATTTTAGTGCCCTGAAGGTTTTAAAGAAAAATAAACTATTCACCAATCCAAGTTAGAGTCTGTCCGTGTAAATGTATCCTCATATTGGTCTGACAATGATACTGATGAAATATTCTCAAAACTCTCTTGTGAAATAATGGAAAAATACTGAAAAAATATTAGGTTCACTGCCTGGAAAATGACATCCAACTACATTTATAAGAGGAAAGTGGATGCACAAGTAGGTCATAATAGCATTTTGATTGCTTTTGCTAACAAACTTTTCCATTTCCTTAAAACAAAAGGATTGCTGGTTCATTGTAATATGGCATTTCTGTTGTTTACAAATTATCATGTAGTTTATTGGTGCTAAATGTTTATTAAAGAATAGATATGTACATTGTAACTCTTTTATCCTGATTAGAATTTCCAAAAACAGGAGAGAAGACTAGCTGGAAATTCTGTTTTTAAAGGGCTTGGCCATATATGTATAATATTAATAATAAATGATCTATAGAGATACATTGATACATTTATACTAATACAAACACTGGCTTTTAGTTAAAATAGGTTGTTGCTAAGTTTCCTTCTAAATGGCTTCAGTTTTCCTTAGGGCCCTGATTAGAGATCTCTTTTATCTACTGAACTACTAATAAATGTAAAAAGAAAATAAAATTTGAAATATTTGAAATTAATGGGTTAGCAAAAGGAAATTATATCAGTTATTTTTTAACTAGAAAAGCTTTGTGCACAATGTATAGTTACTTATCTTAATTTATCCTAATCTTTGGCATTTTATAGGTATAGATCTGAAGTAGATTGTATATTTTAAAATAACAATTGGGGGCTGGAGGATTAGCTCAGTGGTTCCAGCGCCTGCCTCGCAATCACAAGGTCCTGAGTTCGATCCCCGGTAACCACATACAATGCTGGGCGTGGAGACTCACGCCCACCACCAATCAATACCACACAGTGCCGGGCATGGTGGCTCACGCCTGTCATCCCAGCACTCGGGAGGCAGAGACAGGAGGATTGCCGAGTTCGAGGCTTGCCTGGGCACCATAGTGAGCTCAGGACCAGCCTGAACTACAAAGCGAGACCCTGTCTCAAAAACAACAACAACAACAAAAAACAATTGGGCACTCAACTCCTATGGTTCAAGAATACACAGTAGTTCTTGGTTGAGACTGGAGTGTGTGTGTGTGTGTGTGTGTGTGTATTCTTTAATAGCTCCCTAGGAAACAGATAAGGACACCTAGGCATTGATGAAGGCACTCCAGATATTAGTATGCAGAGAAGACCACTGATTAGCAACAACTATATTGTTTTGGTTAGAGTATTAAAACAGATGATGATAATAGTGTCAAAGACAAGTTGGATACTAACATACACTAAGAGTCAATAATGTACTACCCTGAATCATAAAAAGATATCTAGAATAAATGCTAAAATAAACCAACTATTGACTGAGAGTAAGTATCTACTAAATGGAATCACTTTTCTTCTACTAATATAGAACAGTGTTCAACATAAAAGGCATAGAATTAGCTAGCTATCTAAAGATTCATCAAACTAAAGGAAAAGGGAAAAGTGGGGGTACAGATAAGTGAAAAAGGGAAAGAAAAAATGTGATGATAAAAAGGAAACAAAGCGCATGTATATAGGAGGCAGAGGGATGTAGGCAGGGAAACAGAAAAAAGTGAGAGTCAAGATGTGTCATGTACTGGTACAAACCCTCGATGTTGAAAGTGATCATCATGTATATATAAAATGTATCAATACAATCAATTTAAAAAGATTCATCACACTTTAAAGTTATACTAGAAAATGTAGAGGAACAGAAGTTCGAAGATCATTAACTTTGAAAAATTTATCAGTGGAAATCGCGTAGGAAGAGAGAGAAACGAGACAGGGAATCTTACAAAGCAGTGGAAGGAAATTAATATTATCAGAAGACAGCCACTAAAAAAAAATAAACAAGAAAAAGAAGAACAAACAAAAGCAGAGCAAAATACAGGAAGTAAAAGAAAGATCAGAAAGGAGAAAAATTAAAAGGAGAAAAGAAAAATGAAAGAAAGGCCTAAGGCAAACGCCTTGTCTGCCTGGGCGCCGGCCGCCCCCGCCCGCTGGCCTGGCCGCTGCGGGCCCTTTCCCTCCTTCGCACACCGCACCTGAGCTCCACGTCGGGAGCCCCCCCAGAACTGTGCTGCCGTGGGGGCCCTGCCTTTGAACCGTCAACTCTGTAAGCTAAACAAGTTAACAGTCTCCGGTATTCTGCTGTAATAACTAACATAAAGCTGAAGGATACAGACCTATCTCTCAAACTGACCATTTAAAATTGTGCCAACCTTTTCCCTTCAGTCTCGTATGACCGCGGATTGTCTTTTAGTTTCATAAAATGCTGAACGATAAGGTTTTCCATTAAAATCAGAAAGAGAAAATAAAATGGCCAATTCTGAAAGAGGAATTATTCATCTCAATTATAAATACGTGTCCTAACGTACCGTTTATATGAGGTGAACTTGGCCACAAGCTTGGTTTCTGTGAACAAACTCCAGAGATCTAAAATTACAATTAATAGCAATGCATAGTTTTGAAGAAAAAAGATGCGAACAAAACAGAAGTCAGAGAGATTCCAGGGTAAGAGCGGATTGGGAGAGCCAGAGAGGCCTCCGCCAGCCAGGAGGGTCCCGGGAGCCGGCAGGAAGACGGGCCTCGGGGCTGCGAAGAACCGGGTCCCGACAGCCTGAATGAGATCAGGAGGGCCTAGACTGGCGCGAACTTGCTGGGTCCCGCATAAGAAACGCGGAGCAAAGAAACTAGTCAGTCATCAAAAGCCTTTTACGAGGTGTCACCCTTGTGTTGAGTTAAGCACCAATGTTTGTAATAATGTCTTGTGCTGTGAATAGGAAATGAATACAGGCATCGTTAGCAGTAGGTATGGCTGTCTCAAACTCACTGAGTTGCAGTGGTAGACAAAGTATATTTTGGCCATCAAAATCGCCGAGCCAAAGCCACGGGTCTTTACGTATCTTTATGGATTCCCTGGAAACGTCCCTTTCAGCTCTCAACCTTCCTTGGACATCCTCTATCCGACAGACTCTGGTTTCAGGCTGGGTGCTTGCATTTTACTTGTGCATGACTTTAAATTTTCTGCTTCTCTGGACTGTGTATATATTATAATTTGGGCACCTGGCTTCTTCCACGGACAAAGACACTGTGGCCCATCCCAGGCCACGGCTTCGTTCTTCACCCTCTACTCTTGCTGTCCTGCAGGGCACAGAGGCTGGGCACAGAGGCACCACCTGCAAGGACTCCAACGTGTGTCCACTACCTTCCCGGGTAACTCCACTGTTCTACGCTTCTTCCTCAGAAGGTCCCAATTTAAGGATGTAAGTTTTGGACATATTTGAGGAGTAGAATTGAGGTGAAATGGGATTTAGTAATTCCAGATTACTTTAGAAATATGAATGACTCTGTCAAAACACAGAGAGGAGAAATCTTTGGCTTGTTTTGATTTCCTATTTTAGAATTTGGGGCACTTCTGGAGAAATAGGCCTCTCCTACAAGTAGGTTCAGACAACATGCTGAGTCACTAAGCGCTGTGCTCAGAAATGAAAATGAAAGGTCAAGCCCATTGGATTACTCATCTGCCGTTCTCCAAGAAAATTGGTGCTAGAGATGGTTTCTAAGGTGTGGAGTTATTAATAAAGCATTTAAGATTCTGGAGTCTTTTTAGTATCTCCGTATTTCTATACCAGAACTCTTGTTTTCTAATAGTAGGAAAGTCTTTACAACCAGTAGGTTTTCAAACTTCTTTATATTCTTTTAGTTTCATGACAGAAGGAGAACAATGACTTGAAAAACACTGTATTTCTATAACTAGGTTTACTGGGAATACAAAATCTTTTGGAGAAGTCTTGGTAGTCGCAACTTTCAAGAACTGAAAGAAGTAGTCTGTATGTTCTGGGACTGGTGTAAAGGAGAAAAAAGAATTTTGGATGTATGAAGGAAGACTTCCAAATTACTTTTAAGTCATAAAAGTAACACAGGCTGACAGTTTTCAAGAACTAATGTGTAGACTCACAATAAATACATAAAATATTTTCTTCAATAAATACATAAACTAACTCCATCAGTAATTTGAGATTATATGGTGGTGAAATTCCATCATTAGCTTATTTGTGACGAGCCTCTTACAAGCAAAATTCATATAACTTATCAGCTAGATTTTTGAAAAACAATACTTCCTGACAACAGCTTTCTGTATGAAGTCAATATCCACAAATTTATGCCAAGTGTAATTATCTGATTACATGGAGTTTATTTCCAAATACCACATTTATTTTTGTCGGCAGTGTCCCATCTCATTGTGAATAAGCGTCCTCATAGGTATTATGAAAGGTACCTAAAATATACTCAGAGAATTAAACTTACCACTAAAGACTAATTGGATTGTGACCATTATCTGAATGAAATACTACCCCCACCTAAATTGATTTCTGATAGTCTATGGGTCATTTAAAATAATTCCTAACAACAAAGGGATATATATTAACTAATACAGGGCCGGAGATTTAGCTTAATGGTTCCAGCACCTGCCTCGCAAGCACAAGGTCCCTGGTTTGATCCCCGGTAACCACATACAACAGTACCACAACCAGCAATCAGTACTATATTCCACAATGCCAGGGGTGGTAGCTCACGCCTGTTATCCCAGCATTTGGGAGGCAGAGGCAGGAGGATTGCTGAGTTCGAGGCTTGCCTGGGCTACATAGTGAGCTCAGGGCCAGCCTGAACTACAAAGCAAGACCCTGTCTCAAAAATCAAAACAACAGCCGGACGTGGTGGCTCACGCCTGTCATCCCAGCACTCGGGAGGCAGAGACAAGAGCATTGCTGAGTTTGAGGCTTGCCTGGACTCCATAGTGAGCTCAGAGCCAGCCTGAACTACAAAGTGAGACCCTGTCTCAAAAAAAAAAAAAATCAAAACAACAAAACCCAAAAAAACCCAAGTTGCACATATAATAAATGGTAATGTTTTTTCTTTCACCATAGCAACTGTAAGATATATAATGGTTTAGTTTGCATTTTCTATCTTGTGTCAAGAGGACTTACTATAAAAATATCCTAGACACTATAGAGGGACAAAGAAGAGAGAAAAACATGAAAACTAGGCAGAAAAACATGAATATGTTCAGAAATTACCATGTTATTTTGCTGTCATGCAGTCATATCACAAATCTGATTATTTCTTCTGCATCTCCTGTTATTTTGTTTAGATTTTTTAATACTCTTGTGGTTTTTAATTTTATTGGTGTAGCATAAATTTTATGGGGAAATACTCATCAAAGATTCCAACGCAGTTTTAGTCCCTTCACAAAAGTTGGGTGGAGGGAGAGAGACCGGAACTGGCAAATATGCTGTGGAAGAAATGCATGTCACATCCTTGCGGAGGCTTTGTGAGGGCTCGAGGGCATTCTAACTAGCGCCAGTGCCACAGTGGGCTTTTCCTGGGGCTGTGGCAACAGTTCTGCCCAGCTGCAAGAGGCATGTATGAAGACTGAGAAATAGTCTTTGGAGTTTGGAGATTATTAATTGTCCAATGATATGGTCTCAGCTTCTTTTCTTTAAAGCTGATTTTGAAACTTGATCTCCAAAGTCATGTTAAAAGTTTTGAAAAGTGGAAACTTGGGAAGGTAATCGGGACCAGATGGAGTCATGAGAGCAAGGCCTGTGATTGCATTAGTTGCTTTTTTTTTTTTTTTTTGAGACAGGGTCTCACTTCATAGTTCAGGCTGATCCTGAGCTCACTATGTAGCCCAGGTAAGCCTTGAACTCAGCAACCCTCCTGCCTCTGCCTCCTGAGTTGCATTAGCTGTTTTTTAAGAGGAGAAAGAAAAATCCAGGTGAGCAGGTGACATGTGCTATGCTGAATGGGTGCCAGCACTATGCAGCAAAGCCAGGAGCTAGACAAATCTCTATTTTGTATAAATTACCCAGTCTATGGAACTCAGTTATTGCAAAAGAAAATAGATTAAGGTGAACCAGCATCGCCCAGTCTGTTCTAATGCAGAAAGTGATATCAGGAAAGATACGCTGCTACAACAAACAAACCCACACATGAAAGTACATTCAGTGGTTTAGCAACCATCGAGAGCATAGTCATCAAGCGTGACAGAAATCTATTTTTTAAGTAAGTTTTAAAAATTTTACAACTGCTTTAGATCTGTATTAATAATTTATTTCTAGATAAGTAAAGTATTTTCTGAAACTGGACAAATGTCATCGAAGACTACAAAACATCTGTGAAACGGAGGATGTGGAAGCATACCGGGTCACAAGGCTGACGCAGAGCTTCGAAAACAGCCATAGTAGTGTGTGAGTCATTTCCTCACTCATTTCATCAGAGGTTATTAGAAAGAGGTAATTTCAGCATAAGATTGTCAGTCTGCAGCCTAAGGAAAGGGAATTGGAATGGTTAGGATTTTCACTGTTAAAAGAGTCAACCTCTTGGACACCGACCGGAATAGGGTTGGGAAAGTCTTTCTGAGAAACATACTCAGTGCAATATTTTTTCTAATTAAAATGCTGATGGGAGAAATTAGTTACACACCCAGAAAAATCTCTCAGTGAGAGATGAAGGCGCTGCCATCCATGTAGAGAAAGGGCCACAGAGATAGGAGCACAGGCGAGGGTCCCGGACGCGAGAGCCAGGTCTACAGGAGACGGTGGCGCGTCTGCCAGCACCTCCAGCCAGAGTGGGCTGTGCAAGACGTTCTGCTAAATTTCGGAAACTGTTACATTGCCAAAGAGGCCAGTGGAATAGGATATGCGGTCTGCAAAATGATCAGTTCTAGGGTGAGAGGTCCCATTTGACCCTGCTCTCCCCCTGCTAGGAATATACTTGAAGGAATTAAGAGAATCATATCGTAGAGACATATGTGCACCCATGTTCATAGCAGCTCAGTTTGTGATAGCCCGGTCTTGGAAACAACCCAGATGACAATCAACTGGAGACGGGATAAAGAAGATGTGGTTTTTTATAAAATGGAGTATTACTCTGCCATAAAGAATGACAAGTTTCAGTCATTTGTATGCAAATGGGCAGACCTCGAGCACACAGTAGTAAGTGAAATAAATAGATCACAGATATGTAAATACCTTATGTTGTCTCTGGGATGAGAACCTGTAGATGTCAACGAGTTCTAGAATAAGAAATAAGAAATGCTCAAAGGGGGAAGGAATGAGGGGAAAGAATAAATATGATGTGAAAAGAGAAAGAAAGCACATGTATATAGGGGTGGGGCTTTGCGGGCGGGTAGGGATGTGGGCTAAAGTGAGAATTAACTCGTGTCATACGCTGGTACAAATCCCCCAAAGTTGCGCGTGATTGTGAGCTGTCTATCACACGTACCGATGAAGAGTTCAATTAAAAAAGTGATCAGTTCTCAGATAGGCTCAGCCGCGAGCGCGCAGCCCCTACGCGGGGTCCGAACTACCACCCGCCAGCGCGGCGACGCCCCTGCTCAGCTGCGTCTCGGGCCCCGCAGGGACAGAGGCCCGTGTGGATCTCACAGAGTGACTGACGGTCGTCACCCCGACACCTGGGGCTTGACGCTCATTTTTGAGGCCGGGTGGTTTTTACTTGGCTTCCCCCGAGAAGCTGTTTAATAGACTGTTCGAAGAAAAGAACCAGGAGACTGTGGCTAAGGGTTGTTCAGTGTGGACGCAGCAGTGCCTTTCTAAATTTCCTCTGATTCGCTTCAGAGCCGCCCACGTGACCCTGATGGCCCCTGGGAGCCGAGTGTCCCTTCCGGACCGAGGCCACGAAAGCCCGGCCGGGTCTGCAGCCTGGCACGGGGGGCGGACGAAGCCGCGGCCGGTTCTGGGCTTCTGGCCACGCTGCGTCTCGGCGCACAGGCCGCCCCGCCGCGGGCGCCAAGCAGGAGGGGACGGGGCCCTGCCGGGGGGCGTTCGGCCTTGGGGCACTGATTTCCTTCTAAGTCTCTACCTAGTTCATCGGGATGATTCAGTTGTGTTGAATAAAGCTGAAAGTTGTATACAAAGCAAATCATTTTCTAAAAGTCCTTTTACTCTCCTTCATATTAACAAGGACACTTCACATTAGATTTTCCTTCCTACTCACCCATCTCTACGCTCTTGGGGGAAAATAAATACCATAAGAATAATGGTGAAAAGGCACAGAGAGCTCTCCCAACTCTCAACAGCCCACTTTAAGTGCAGCCAGATGGGGTAGAAGAGATCATCTCTCTCTGCCCACACAATGGTGCATCTGAGGTTGGAGCGTTCAAGAAAAGGTGGCCGCGAGCGTCCTTGGGGGATTCTCCAACAGGCGCCCGCTCTTTGTGCGTGCCTCCTCATCAGTGCAAAAGAGCAGATTGCAGGCTCCATGTGCAAAAGCACAGACATTTATTCACATGAATGCACACAGATCCAAGAGAAGAATTAATTATTAATGATACTGTGGTTAGGCTCAATGCAATTAATAAATAATTTAAAAAACTGTATACAAGAAAACCACAACATAGCCAAATATAAGAGGAAATCTTAGCAGAAACGACCAAATCAAAATTCAGGAGGTCATTTCTCAACATTAATGACAATTCCTAACGGTACAGCGTTCCAGTCAGTCCACTTCTGTTTATTCCTAGTAACACCCACTGGCTAGCATGAAGTAAAGGCTTTATTAATATTTACAAAGTTCTTTTCATAAGTCCATGATGTCATTGTTCTCCAAATGACATTCTTCAAACTGTAATATGGCCTGATAAAATGTAAATCCGTAACACCCAAACCAGCTATCAACAGTGCATAGAAAGACGACAGATGTATTTCTGTTAACTGTATGCGTGGACCATGCCAAAGCCTTTCAAGTTCCCAAACTACCTCAAATTAATAACCATCTTTAAAAACAATAATGCACAGCGGTTTCTCTTCTTGACATACAGTCCATCTGGCACCCTTGCCTAGCCTATGTGACAAGCTGCTTGCCCCAGAAGCCACCCGCAGACAAGAAACAAAGACCAGCATTGGGATGTTTTCTTTCACTATCCGATTGATACACCAGTCCTTCGCGTTCCAGTTAAAAGAGCCTCAACATGATACAGATAGTAGAAGAAATTAATCTGAGAGGACAAAACTTCAAAATTATTTTCAAGAACTGGCCACCGCATGCGATCTCTGCTTAGCACACCGTCCTTTGACAATAGAAGGAAAACAATAAATGCTTCAGTTCCAATGGATATTTCCAGCTTCGTTTAATATTCATTCCTTTTCTGAGAATGAGAGAGTTTCAGGCAGCTTTGCATGCACTGAACTCTGTCCTGTGTCCCGACACTCACTGCGCAGCTCATTTTGGGAGCTTGTGGTATTGCAAGTACAACTTTTGAGCTTTCTTTAATTTTCATCATTTATTGTTTTATAAAACCTGGACCCTAGTCCAGGTCAGAAAAATATTAATTTATCAGGATTAGCTGGATAGGGTCTCGCTTTGTAGTTCAGGTTGGCTCTGAGCTCACTATGTAGCCTAGGCAAGCCTCGAACACAGCAATCCTCCTGCCTCTGCCTCCCAAGTGCTGGGATGACAGGCGTGAGCCACCACGCCCGGCTAGCTGGACTTTTTTTTTTAAATCTCAGATTACAAGTAGAAAATGAAGGAGTTGTCTAGATGATGAGGGACCTGAAGGCAAAGGGGACCTTCGGGGGGCGGCTGGGAGCAGATCAGGTATGTCAGGTGCGTGTACGCATCTGCCACAGTGAAACGCAATGTGTACAACCGTTAATCACGGATAACCATGAGGACAATAAATAAACAAAAGGACACAGAGTGGGCGTGAGCAGGGTCCCACCGTGGCCACAGGCCCCAGTCTTTGTGGCACCTATACATTTGGAAACAATTTTGGGGATTCACAGGCACTTCAAAATAATCCGCTGCCTTTCACGTAGCTGTTCGAGAGTTCCCCAATGGTGCAGTCTAATCACTCTGAAAGCATGATTGTCGCCAAGTCTAGAGTCTTTGTTGAAAATAATAATAAATGGTGAATAGGAAAATGTTGAAATTTATAATAAATTATTAGAAGACAAAACCCCAGGAACTATTGACTTTAAGTCCCACCCACGAACTAGAAATTTGATGGCATAATCTTCTCTGTGCTAAAAGAAATTACTTTTCTATAGCAATTTTTCCTTCTGTAATTTTATCACCCAACTATGAATCATTAAACACTGTTTTATTTTTTCCCTCTATACATTTTATTTTTGCCTGCTTTTGGCTATTATAATTTTGTTAGTGGAGAATGATATCCAGGAAACAATGGACAACCCGAAGAAATACATATTTTGTGAACTATCATGAATCTATACAAATATTTCTAAGTCAAAGTTAATATTATAGTATCTCCTTACCGTTTTAATAAATTTTATATTTGAATCTCTTTTTACTTGTGAGTCTTTGATCTTAATACCATTACTAAATTGACTCACCTATTTATATGGATATATGGAATCATTTAAAAATTAGAAACTTAATGTGTAAATATTATATCTGTTCTCTGGTACGAGAAACTGAAGATGTTCATGAGTTTGAAAATGTATGATGGATATTGTGAAATAGAAAATATTCAAAGGGAAATGTGGTGGAGGGGTGAGTCATGAGGGGTAAAGAAAAAATGTGATGGTAATAAAAAAGGGAAACAAGGCGTATGTATTTAGGGGATGGGGGGCCATGGGGTAGGTAGGGGAACAGGAAAAAATGAGAATTAAATTGTGTCATATACTGGTGCAAATTCCCAATATTGAGTGGGATCATGATGTGTATATACAACGCACCAATAAAGGTAAAAATAAATTTAAAAAAATTAGGAACTGATAAGTCAAGTTTAAGACTTTTTTGATTTATGTTTTCTCAGAACAGTATACTTAATAATGTATGCAAATACTCATTTTAAAATTAATTGTGTTTTTATGTTCAACATTAGAAATTTGCTCGAGTCAGTGTCATTTATTCCTATTTATATGCAATTTGGTATTTACATTTTCCTCCTTTACGACTTAATTTTACTTTTTCATCTATGGAATATGATAAGATATGACTATCATTCAAAATTTAAACTGTATAAAAAGGTGAATATACTTCTTTCCATTTCTGTCATCTACTTTATTTCTATCTATCCGCAAAGGCATCGCTCTGATTACTCTGGGGTCTCTGCTTCTCCTCTTCCTTCCCTGTCTTCCTCCCGTTTTTCCTTTCCCCCCCTTGTTCAGTATTAAAGCTGGACTCTACACATTTTATTAATTATCTATCTTGGTAATCACTAATATTAGTTTGCAAAAAAGACTCTTTTTCTACTTCGTGGCTACAGCACATTCCACCTCATTATATTACTGAAATTTATTCAACCAACTCCCTACAAATAGACCTTTAGGTTATGATTAATACTGTGTTGGTGTAAACGACGCCTTGGTGGGCGGGAAAGTTCCGCGTTCTCATCCGTCCCACCCGCACCAGCCCTGCACTGTGGGCGGCCCTGCGGGACCGAGGGCAGATGGGCTCGGTTGGCCGGGCAGAAGCGGCTCCAGCCCCCGCGGCTCCGGCCGCTGCCCGTGGACGGGCAGGCGCGGATCGGGCTGGCGGGACACCCCGCAGACCCGCGTGAGGCCTCGGTGCCGACCCCGCCGGCCAGCAGCCCCGAAGCGCCGCGGGGGCTTCACACGGCTATTTAAAAATGTGGGCCACAAAATAAGAGTGAAAAATCTATTTACTATATCTGGAGCCACAATCTAACATGCCTATTATTTCTGAAGATTCTAAAATATGAGCATCAAAATCTGATATTAAATTGCTTTTAAAGGTTCCAACGGCTTTAGTTTTCTCCCCGGGAGAGTCAGCGTTCTCCGCTGTCTACGCTGCAGGAAGACGGGAGATTTCGGGGAGAACACGCGCCCCGGGGACACGGTCCCGGCCGGTTCCGCCTGTTCCTTTCCAGCTGGTCTGTGGACTTGT
>PVIC010008805.1:0-47365 GCA_004025085.1 Thryonomys swinderianus
TAATTGATCTACATATACATTTAGGATTCATAATTATTTAAATCGTGTCTTGGAATGACCGCTTATTGCCCTTAAAAATGTTGCAGGTTACCCAAAATAGATGTCACTTTGACACAAATGTCCTGATTTCTACATCTTGCTTCCATAACGCTCAAGGCGAAAAATTTCATCTAAATATTATTGAATTCCAGCACGACATTAGCATGCAGAGATATTTACAATAACAGAGCCATTACAACTCAATCAAAAGCTGATTTCAGCCAGAATTATGCAGAATTAAATCTTGCAGGATTCAAATTATTAAAAATCAGAGACTCAATAAAGTGTGGTCTGGAAGTCCCATTTATCAAGGGAGTCGAAGTGCCTGCGCAGTTATAGTGCGTTTTTCATATATATTCTGCAAGAATTTGCATGCATTTCGAAAGATCAGAGTTTAATTCTTACGGAATTCAAGTAACTATGCTATATTTGTGAGGCGGTGGAAGCCAGCTCCGAAACTGTTCTGTTTCCTCTCTCCGTCTCACATGGGAAATGCACCGGTTTTAATTCCGGCTCCCACTGGATGGAAAGATCGTCACCGAGGCCACACGCAGGGAGAGAACTTCCCTGCAGTAAAGGCCAGATCAGGATGAGGCTAGAAGCGTCTAGAGGGAAATCCGAAGCCGTTTCTACAGTTGCTGTGCCGCAGACGTACACGAAGTGCCCTTCTTTTGCCGTGAATGATGGACTGAAGATCTATTATATCTAAAACACATTTACTACAGTTTCCTTTTCTGATAGCAGTGTATCTAAATGGAAGAAGAGTTCGCTTGGAAGAAGAGAGAGGGAGAGAGGCAGGTAACGAGGCGCAGAGGCGAGGGGGTAAGGAAAGCAGTTGCGGAAACAGCAGTTTTACACCACGGGAAGCCCGGAGGCCAGGAAGCATCTGCCTCTCAAACAAGCAGCGTTTGCTTCACGCCTACTGTGTGCCAAGGACAGGGGGGAGCCAGCCGGCCGTCGGCCCCCAGCCCTTCACACCCTCTTGGTGACCGAGGTGGCGATGCCAGGCCTTGCTCCTTCCCTTGCCCTCTCGTGGAACCCTGGCACCTCCACCTGCCGCTGGCGGAAGCACAAAGCCCCCACGGGTCCCCTGTCTTTCCCAAGGCCTGGTGGTGAGTCCAAAGACAGAGCGGACCTCCGTCCCGGTCCGCCCGGCCAGGGTGGGGCGCGGGACAGGCGAGGCCCCTCGGCCCAGTTCGAGAACCATTCGAGGGCGCCCGGGCACCCTCAGGGCGACCGCCACAGGGAAGGCGGGCGTGGTCCTGCGGGTCCGGGTCGGCCCAGGGCACGCCGGCTGGGGGCGGGCAGTGCTCTGCCGGGCCCGTCGCGGCCCTTGTGCCCAGGCACCCGCGCCGGGCCCTGGGTGCGGCGAGCTCCCCGCCCAGCCGGCCTTCTCATCCTCATCTCTCCTCACACGCATCGTGTGTCAGCCGGTTTGCCGTACGCGACGCTCACACCCGCCGTGGGAGCCGGTCCGTGCATGGCACTGCCCAGCTCCTCCCTCGCCCCTTCCGCTCCCCCCGCCCCGCCTGCTCCCTCTGCCCCCAGACGGAGACAGGCATCTGCCAGGACGAGGCCCCGAGGTCTGCCCCAGAGGCCTGCAGGCCGCGAGCAGAAGTCAGTGAGGACACAAGAGCCCGTGCTGCGGCCCCTGCTGCGGCGAGGCCGGGAGGCGGCGCTGGGACATCGTGTGCTCGGCGCTGCCTGGCCGGAGCCGGGAGCCATTGCTGGGCCGCTGACCCCTCGTCCCCCTGCCCAGCTCCGCACGGATCCCGTGAGTTCTCCTCAGATGTCCCGGGGCCGGGGACTCGCACAGAGCGGGCGCGACGGGCACTGCCCCGACACCTGGCCTGGGTCCCCCAGAGCACCCCAAGTGCCAGTCTCACCCGCGTCCCGGCCAGGAGGGGCAGGTCCCGCGGGAGCCCTTGGGGGGCTCAGCCTCTGACGGCCAGGACCCCCGGGAACCCGCTGCAGTTACAAGATCAGAGCCAGAATGACGGGTGGGGCGGGGCCAGCTCAGGGCCCCTCGCTGTGACCGCGGCTCCCTCCGGCAGGAGAAGGGCCGGGTACTCCACGGCCCCAGGCACAGCGCTCTGCCCCACGGTGCCGGCTGCCCGTGGCACCACCTGGGACTAGAACTCCCGAAGCGCAGACCCTTTGCCCCCAAAATGCGCTTGAGTGAACAGATGATGGGGACAGGTTGACAGTTTGCAAACTGCCCAATTGGAAAATAGCAAACCATGGATTATTACCAGGCAGGGTGCAAGCCAGCACCCCCAGTGGCCGACTCCCTGGGGTAAAAACCGGCCCTCTCCGAACACTGAGAGGTGGCCCCTTGCAGCAGGGCCTTTCGGGGTGCTGCTAACCGCGAGGAAGTCTGGACGTTGGCTTCCGGCTTCTCCCTGAACGGGAAGCTGATCCCAGGGGCTGGGGCCCATCTGTGCGGCCTGGCACGTGGACATCTCCGGCAGCTCAGCATTGCTGGTTCTAGTCTTGGGGGACCCACGTTCTGACACCCCGAGCCTGAGGAAGCACAAGGACTGAGACTGACGACTCTTTGCTGCAGAAAACCAACAGAGGAAAAGCTGTGTCCGCTTGCAATAAAACCTAGAAGATAGAGGTTTGTTTTTTTTTTTCTTTTAGCAGCACACTCCTTGAATCTAGAAGGCTGAGGCAGGAGGCTCTCGAGTTCCAGCCCAGCCTGGGGAGCGAAGGAAGACTGTCAAATAAATAAATAATATATATAATATATTATATGTATATGTATATATATCTCTATCTATCTATATCTATATCTATATATATCTATATATCTATATATCTATCTATCTGTCTATCTATCTATCTATCTATATATGTATATATATATATATGTTGGGGATGTAGCTCAGTGCAAAGGCCCTGGATTCAAACTCTAGAACTGCAAATAACAATAGCAATAATAATAATAAATCAATTAATTGAAATAAAATTCTACAGGACCTCCAGGATGGCAAAATGACCTTCACTGACCCCCTGCCCCCGTGCGTCCTCTGACCACCCTGAAGAGTCGCGGCCCGGCTGCTTGTGAGCGGCGCTCGGGGCTCCCGGACCGCCACAGTCCCGGGCCCGAGCTGGGATGTCTCGCCTGTGCAACTGCAGGGTCGCTCGCCAGGGGTCGCGCGGTGTGCGCCGGCGAGCTGCGCCTCTGCTCTGACCTGCTTCCGCAGGGGACTTTCCAGAGCCGGCGCCCCTCGGCGGCCTCCAGGAGGCCCCAGCACCCCGTGAGCGCTCAGCGGACAGGCCCGGCCCCGGCACTGGCCTCGGCCCACCCCCAGGACCCGGGGCCTGCCGCGCTCCGCGCTCCGGCTTAGTTTTAAAGGAGCGGGACGGGACGGCAGCGCTAAGGAGGACAACAGCAAGTGCCGAGGCCGGACGGCGGGCCTTCAAGCCCAGGTCTGAGTCTGTCTTTCTACCGTGGCTGGCACCGCGGGCGCTTGGCAGGCAGTCGCTGGGCGGAGACATACATAAAAAGGAAAACCAGGGTATGGCCAAGCCGAGGGGTGGTGGGAGGGGCTTCCCGCCCGTCCGAGCGCGGCGCCTGACGAGACCGCCCCGGGCGTCCCGCTGCGCGCCCTCGCGGCGTGTGCCGCCACCCACTGCTTCCCTTCCTCATGCTCACTCTCACTTGTATTAGACGCTGTGTGCAGCACGGCGCTCACACTGTCGAGGGCGTCGGTTCACGGAGTGACACAACTTAATTCTTTTTCAATCCTCTTCTCCTCCCCACCCCCTCTATCTCTTGGTTCCCTTCTCATTTGCAAAAGACTTCTCTCTCTGACTCAAATTATTCATCCTTTATTTTGCTCCTCGAATTATTTATCATTTATCATTATTTATTTATAGTTGGGTTTCTCACATAAAAGAGTCCATTTATCTTTCTGTGTCTGGTTTATTTCACTGAACATTATGGTCTCGAGAGCCATCCATTTTTCAACAAAGGACTCAGATCCATCCTTCTTCAGGACCGAGTAATACTCCACCGCATCTGTATACTGTATTTTCTTTATCCATTCACTCGCTGATGAGTGGCTTCCCTAACCTGGCTATTGCGTGTTGTCCTCCTAGAAATCACTGTGCTAACTCTCAGGCTATCTTCTCCAAAGAGAGAAAGACACCAGAACTGGGTACGAAGTCTCAGCAAATGGACCAAGGATTAGAGTGAACTTCCAGAAACACAAGTGAAATCAGAACTCCATGGGGAGCTCCGCCCTCTGTTTCCATTGGTTGCAGCGAAGACAGCCAGGGCCGGGCCAGGGGGCCACACCGCACGACCACTCTGGTCACAGTCCTCAGTCTCCTGGGCGGGGCAGGGTGGGGGGAGGGCCGGACTCCCCTCTGTGTGAGATGAGTGACCCTGGAGAAGGGCGCCCCCGTTTTCACGACTTTATTTTCAGCACTGGACACTGAACTCAGGGCTTCCCAGCAAACTACTTTGTTTCTGTTCTTATTTTGAGATAAGATCTGACAGCAGCGCTTTGTTGCCCAGATGTGGGTGGAGCCTGCCACCCTCCTGCCTCAGCTTCCCAGAGCGCGGCGATTACAGACGTGCACCATCAAGATGGGCTCGATATCTGTTTGGGGGGAA
This sequence comes from Thryonomys swinderianus, assembly GCA_004025085.1. Lineage (NCBI taxonomy): Eukaryota > Metazoa > Chordata > Mammalia > Rodentia > Thryonomyidae > Thryonomys > Thryonomys swinderianus. The sequence goes on from PVIC010008805.1 coordinate 4,667, forward strand.
AAAGTTTTGCTCTTTTTCACGGGAGAGGAGATGGCCGCAGAGTGAGGTGCTGTAGTTTCTGGGACAGAACATCACACAGGAAGCAAAGCTCATGGGAACGAGCTCGCTCATGTGACCATGGTCAGGTGACCCAAGCCTCAGTTTCCCCACTTGTACATGTGCAGCTGAAAAGATTCCTTTGCCACCCAGCACGGTAACCCCGGCCTTTGGCATACTGTGTCTCGGGGCAGTCATAAAAACACATCCTGTTTGGTCGGTGACCTGTTTCCTCAAACTCTGCCCAAGACGCGATGTCCCATTAGAGGATGGTGCGCACACGCGTGTGCGATGACGTCAGCACACGTGTGGAAGAAGCCCGACAGAAAGGACACCATAAACTGCTGCGTGTTACTGCACACGTGTGGGCCGCAGACGGCTTTGGCGCGAGGGCCGGTGGCCTTTCTGATTCTGAGCGTGCGGGGCCCCGGGCAGCAGCCCACCGCCAGCTCCCTCGGTGGACACAGCGGGGAAAGAGGTCGCGGGCGCTGCGGCCGCGTGGCGGGTCCGTCCCGGGGCAAAGGCACCTCCGAGCCCGGGGATGCGATGCCGGACGCGCCGGGCCCTCCCCGAGGACAGCGTCGCTCCTCCTCCCTGCAAGGTAGTGCTCGGGCGATAATTTTGTAGAAAAAAATGTATAATCGATTAAAAAAATCCAGTTACCTTTGCTTAAAGGAAGATGAAGGAGTGAGACGGGAGGGGGGAGGTAAATTGCATTTGCGGTGAAAATTTGAATTTCCGAAGTATATTATGTCCTCCAGTGTCGCAGTGAAGAGAAAATTATTTCTTTCTTGGGGAACACACTCTTATGGCATTTTAACTTTTATGACATTTCTGATTTGGAAAGATGAGCTTTCTGCGCAGAATGATTCAAACTTCCATTTTCGTAGTGCTTTGTCCTTATAAATGACACAGCCGGGTAGGGGGAGGAAGAACTCCTAAAGAAGAGATAGTTTCTCTGCAAAGAAAGTTGTTTTTTTTTTTTCTCTCTCTCTCTCTCTCCCCGCTGTGGGGATGGTGGTGGCTGATAGATCAGGAAAATAAATCGCACTTAATCACTAATCACCTGGACACAAGCTAAAAGCGAGGTCCGCCTGCTCTGGGCGTGGAAACCAGTTCCCTCCAGGTCCCGAACAGAGTCAGGCGCCGCTGTGTCTGAAGATTCGCTAAATACACGAACAGATACGAGGCGGCCCCGGGACCCCACGATGCCCTCACAGATCTTTGAAATCTGCCCAGTAAATTCGGATCCATTGTCTTGCTTGAACATGAAACAATGTTACTGGAGAGAAATTTGAAGCGATGATGTTTATTTAGAATTAGAATCGATTTTCATTTTACGTAACACCTTTAATTTCCAAGGCTCCCGAAGTACTTTACAAAGCAATAAGCGAGGCCGCAATATTGCCATAGACAAGTGCACCCGTCATTATACTTTCTGTAATAGCTCGCGGGCTTGGAAATTAGAAATCAAGGGAGAGAGATGGAGAGACAGATAAAGAGGGAGCGAGGGCGCGAAGAGGCGCCCGGGGAGAAGCCCGGAGACAGGCACGGGGGCCCAGAGCAGCCGCGGAGCGGGAGAGGGCGCGCCAGGGACCGGAGAACGGGGTCAAGCGGCCCGCTTCCCCTCGGGGTCCGGCCCGCTCTGGGGACGAGCACTGGGGGCGCAGCCCCGGCACAGGCACAGCCCCGCCGCCGCAGGGCAGAGAGGAAGGAAGCCTGGAGTCTGCGAGGGCGGCGCCCCGGCCCTGCCCTGGGCCCAGGTGACCCCTTTAACCTCCCGGCCTCACGGTCCTCAGCTGGGGACTGGAGCGGACGGAGCCGGAGCCCCTGTGGCACCTGCAACCTTCCGGCCAGGCGGGGACCCCTGCTCCCGTCTCCAGAGCGGGAAGGCGAGGCTCAGGGCTCCCGTGGGTACCGCCTCCCGCCCGGGCCCTCCGTGCAGACCGCCTGCCCCGGGGCCGCCAAAGCGGGACTGGCACCGGCGAAGGGCGCGCCCCGCCTTGCGCCTCGGTGCCGGGCCGGGGGCGCTGCTCGGCGGGCGCTGGCAGCGGATTTCGGGCTGACCCTCACGTCTGGCCGCACAACGCTGTCTCCAGACGGCCTCTGAGTCCGGCGGGCCCGGGAGGCTCCGCTGAGCCGGGTGACAGCGCTCGGGCCGCGAAGGGCCAGCCCCGGCCCCTCTGAGACGCCGCAGATCCGGGGCCGCAGAACGCGCCGGGTGACGGGGCGCTGGGGAAGCTTGAGACACTCAGGAGGCAGAAGAGAGACGGCCTTTGGAGCCTACTTGGATGTGGAGAGAGACGGAGAAAATGAAAAGACTCCATCTATCCGCGTAGAAAGCCTTGCTGTCAATATCAGCCGATAATAATTAATAATAATAACAAATACTAGCCGAAAGGTCTCCAACGCCCGTTTCTGCACAACCTGCCTTTCCCCGGGACCCAGCAGACCTGCTCGCTTTTGCCAGAGCAAACCCAGGCCCCTCTTCCTCACTCGGAGGGGAAAGAAACCGCGTGGTAAGATGTATTACTTATTTTAATCAAATACAATTTTTTTCCTAATTGTCACCGCGCCGGCAGCCTCACGGGGGCTGGTCTGACTTGTGTACATGGTGACAGGGGAAGCGCGGCGGCAGCTGCTTTGAGCACCCGCCCGTGTACGGCACCTCTCCTTGTCACTCACGTTTCTCCTAATTACGGAACATCTGCTCGCCGCGGCCATTAGCACTCCGCTACCAGCTTGTCTAGCTTAATACCAGCGACTCCTGACCTCCCCCAAGGAAGGCGCTTCCTGTCAGAATTTCCCCCCAAAGAAGCCAATTCACCACGCAAAATTTGCACTTTTTTTTTTTTTTTTTTTGAATGCTACCTTACGAAAGACTTCTGAAGAGAAATCGGCTTGATGAGGCGTCGTCACCGGGTGTTGCATCGGGGCAGATCGCACCGAATGCAAACCTTATCCTTGCGTTATTTTGTTTTGTTTGGAGTCTTCAAAAATTAAAAAGGGGAGAGTCCCCTGAAGGCGGGAGGGCACGTCGCGGGGCTGTCCCGGCGCCCGCCCGCCCGGCCCTCGGGCTCGGCCCGGCCCCGGTGCTGCCCGCCTGCCGAGCAGAGGGTGCCACGCCGTCGTTAGCACTGTCACCATGGTGCCCCCGCAGTGCCCTGCTCCCGGCCCGGCCGGGACCCTCGGGCTGGGGCAGAGCGGCCCCGTCCCGGCGCAGCAGCCGGTCTCCGAGAACAGCGGGGCCCCAGGGCCGCGGAGCCGCCCTCCTCCTGTGCACGGCGAGCTCAAGCCGTGGGATCGCGCCGCGAGGGGAAAGCACAGCAGCGGGGTCTGCCCGGAGCGTAGCGGGTCCGCGCGAGGCCGTCCCTCCCCGGATCCCCAGGCGGCTTTGCTCGCCCGAGGGCTGGCGGCGGCCGGAGCGCAGGGGCAGCGCCGCGGGGGAGCGTGCTCAGATTCACGCCCGGCGAGGGGGCCGGGACGGCACCACCCCACGCGGCCGGGGACTGCCAGCGTTCAAAACGGGTCGGACGCTCGCTCGCATTTTGGCGAAAGGCAGGCCTCGTTCCGGTGGGAGGGAGGGAGTCTGGGCGGGCTCCTGCTGCGGTCCCGCTCGGGAGGTGCTCGGGGAGCGGCGCGCGTGGCCTTCGCTTCCGGGAGGCGGAAACGCCCGCCGGAGCGTGGACCGGCCGGTTCCCGGGGGTGGAAGCTTCGAGGGTGACCCAGGGCAGCTGGGAGGTGACTTTAATCTTATCTTCCACAAAGCGTCAAAGGCAGCCGGTGAGCCCACGCGAGGAAGTTCTGACGACAGCGAAGCAACCGAGACGGACTGGTGCAGAGCGCTGCTGGGCCGGAAAGACATTCGCAGTCCTCGGCTGCAGAATCCGGGCGGGCGTCCCCCTGACGGCGCGACACTCGCGTCTCTGGAACCGAAACAGCAGCGCCGGGGGAGGGATACGGAGGGAGAAAGGGGTTAAAACATCGCCGAAGCGTACCTGTAAATACATTTTTACAATGTGCGTTTCCAGCACACAGCATCGTCTTAATTGCCAGCCCCTTCAAAGCACCTATCGGAGGAAACGGTTTAACAAGGGGGGAGGAATGATCTTGTAATCTCCGCAATAAAAGCCTCTCCGTCCTTTGTATATGCTGACTTACAAAAAAAGTGATTTCAAACAACAAAAGATGAAGCAGTAATTACATAAATCTCTTCATTCTTGATAAAGACACAATGGAATACGAGCAGATCAATAGTGTTGCTGCTGTAATTCTTGGTTTTATTATGAGCCCGGCGCAAACTTGTTAAAATTGGATTCTGCTTCTTGTGTATAAAAAAAATCAGGATTCGCACAAATCTGGAGGAGAAGAACACATGTTCTGTAAATGTTTCATTCTTCCCCGTGCCACTTCGGAGATTTATGGTGGGAAATGAGATTTGGGAGCGGGGCGGACACAGCACCACAGCCTCGCTGCCCGAGTCCCCGCAGCCCTTCTCACCGCCGCTGCCCCAAGGTCGCCTCCTCAATTCTTAATCCTGCCATTAAGTAAACTAAATGTACCCTACAGTCAAATATCTACGACTTCGTGCCAATAAATTGGCTGTAATGAATTTTCCCCCCCCCGCAACCTACATTTATAATATTTCTCATTTAAGAATAAGTAATTTTGTTGATTTTCCAAAGAAAAGGTGAAAATTATTGCATTTAAAAATAATTAATAGATGGGCCTGCATACCTTTGAATTAAATTAAAGGAAAAATATTTCTTTTTCGTAGAGATGATTGCATTCATATCCTGTTTGGTGTGAAAAGTAGATTCCAAAAAGCTTTTAACTAATTTGTTCAATTTGTTTCAAAGCCAACATGAATAGGCTGGGTGCAAATTCAGATTCATTAAAACTTAATTAATATGCATCATTATGCAAATGAGGTTGCAGTTAATGAGTTCTTAAAAGAAGCTTTCTTTAATTAGTTCAGTTTTAATGGCATCATCATTTATCTGACTTGTTTTTAAAGCCACATGACATACGAAAAGTGACCATCCTCTACAATGTGCCGCCTAATTGCGTTTCATCCTAATTGTTTAATGTTGGAAACTTTGAAAAAGTTAAAATGTTTTGATATTCAGTTCTATTAAATGGTTTTCACAAACTTTTCCATTCTGGGGAAGAAGACATTCTCCCATTCCTCAGCTTTTTTTTTTTTTTTTTTTTTTTTTTTGCTAATGCTGCTTGCAATTATTGTTATTTTTTCTTTGACTTAGCCGTCTTGATGACACAAATATGAATCCACACTGAATATCTATCTACACATGGACAAACCCCTTCTTCTAAGTCCACACGAGAAGCCGTGAATATAATTGCACAACAGGCACACTTTATTGTTCTGTGTGTACAGTAGTGTGGGCTGTTACACTCATGTACTTGAATTAAAACGAGCCTGCCTTAAGCCATCTGCGAACTTCAGGAAGCCTGGTAACGTGATTCAACGCAAGATTTTAAAACATAGTAATTCACAAGAATTCCATCCTCCCTCCCATCACTGGCGCCTGCATCAGAGACGCCTGCCTGGGAGATAAGAATGCTTAATAATTATTGGAAAATATGGAAATCAGAAAGAAAAAAAAAACAAGCTTAGCACAGGGGAAAAAAAAAAAAAGATGGTAACCCAGAAAATGACTTCGATAGCTTTGGAAATACAATGGGCTTTTAAAACATTTTCAGATTTATGAAATACTGCGCTACACAATTACAATTGTGTTTTGACATGCAGTGCCGAAGTAATTCTTCAGGGTGGGGGGGCCGGAAGTTCTTCACACACAGCCCTGGAAGGATGCGGGGATCCCTGTTACACATTTTTACACTACTGTCAGGGGTTTTCGATCTGAGACAAAGTACTTGTGTGTGGAGCTCAGAAATAAATATACATGCTTTGCATTGCTTTAAGTGAAATTTTATGTTTTATTTCAGCGAGGATGGAGTCGTACACCCGCCACCCTAATTAACAAGCACCACACAAAATGCCACGCAAGTTTCCTGTTTATTTAGGCACAGACCACTGCTGCATATCTCGAACATTTCACATTGGAAAAGAAAAGGAAACGCATACTCCAACCTCCTTTTAACACTTAGCCTTTTGAGTTCTGCCATGAATATCCTGATTAAATAATTGGAGAAAATAAAATCTCACAGAGAAGGAAATCGAGAACCCGTTATTGGAGGAGCTTTGTAATGAGGGTGCGGCAGGAGCTGGGAACACAGCCCCCTTCCTCCGAAGTCTGCTGGTTGCGACAGTGTAATTGGCATCTCACCGCCATATGGTGACGGAGCCCATATTAATAGAATTCCATGAACGTCTATTGGGGGAGGTTCCGTCTGCAAACCCAGCATCATGCAGAGTGGTGCGGAGCCGCCACGCCACTGTGGCCCGCTCCTGGGTGACGGGCGACAGACTCTGTTGTTCGCAGCCGAGGTAAGGAAGTCGCCTGGGTGGTCACCTCAGCCTAATAAAAACACAAGGCCTAGGAGCTGGAACCAGCCCGAAAAATCCTAAAATTGCCTTCAGCTGACTGTGTGGAACAGTGCGATTCTTACAGAGGGGGACTTGTTTTATTTCTGACTCCACAGCGAGGAGCAGGGCACCTCGGACGTTCTCACTGATCGCAAGGACGGGACAGAATTCCCTGATGAATCCTCTCTCCGATCCGTTACGACAAAACTGCACATTTACCAAAACAATCATATGGAAAAGGTGTAAATATATTTACAGCCCCTATCCCACATTGACGCTATAAAGTAAAATATTTCTGTCTCCTTCGCCATAAAAACAAACTTGTCTTTGGCACTGAGCTTTAATATAATATATAAAACTATTTCATGCCCTAGTCTCTGTAATTTTCATAGCATCCCTTTGAAACGGACGACAATATCTGTCTTTATTTAAAGAAGGATAAACATCTCCTCCCAGAGAGCGAGCGCTGTTTGCTAAGGTCCACGGGACAGGAAGCCGTCGCTCCCAACCCGCCGCTCTCCCCTTCACAGGCGACTAATGTACAGCCAGTCGCCAGGAACACGGGGTCCCCGCACCTCTCTGTGCACACAGCCACGCTGCCGGCTCTGCGCCCTGCTAGGGCTTTCAGAGAAAGGGGGAGTGATGGAATCTGCATGCCAAGAAGCATCGAGTTTAGGGCTTTTAGGGATAATATTCAAAATGATAATGCTCGTGGCCATCAATCATAATTATTTTAAAATCCGATAAACACACAGCGAGCCCTTTCTCTGCGTCAGGGCATCATGCCAGGTGCCGGGAAAGCCTGACTTGATCGTGTCCTCTCGGCAGCGCGTACAGGGGGCTCCAGAGCGGGGCTCTTCCCACGGGACCACGGCAGGGACCCCGCCTGCCTTCCTTGGAGACTCGCTAGGAATGCACCGTACACCGGAGTTGTTTTTCTGAGCTATGCTCTCAGTGCCCTGCGGAGAAAGGCGTCTCTGATCGGTGCTCAGAAATGGCTGTGTGGCTGGGGACGAGTCACCGGGGCCGAGGACAGTGAGTCTGGAGACAGAGGCTCACCGCGAGACTGGCCTCTGTTCGCTTCTGTGCAGGTCCAGCGAGTGGTGTCCTCTCCAGCCCTCTCAGTCCTCGGGGGACTCAAGGTGGACACACTGCCGTCGACCCTTTCAAGAGTCACGAAAACAAGTCACAGACCAGGTAGCAACGAAGCCGAGGCCCTGCGCGGGAGGGGAGGCTGCTGTCCGGCTCCTCTCCCTCCAAAGAGGAAGAATTCCCACTGTTTTACAACTGAGTCACGCTTGATCTCTTGGTTTGCAGAGATGCTCATCTCGGGCGACAAGGCTTTTTTTCTGTTTCCCAAATGCACGAGCATCAGAACGTTAGGGACGCGCACCCTGTCCTTCTTCGGGGCAGGATTTCTGCAGAGCCCGCAGCGGCCACCTACAGGGACCCAGACCGGAACTAGAATGTGCAGGGTCCCAGCACAGCCCCCTCCCAGGATGCCCCGGGACGGCAGCTCCTGAGCCACCCCCCAAATAGCAAGACCGCAGCGCGCGAGCCCCTTAACTAGAAGGGCAGTTGTCTGTGGCCTCTGCACCTACGGCCTCACACGCGACCCTGCTTCGGGTCACGCACAGGGTGCGTACTACGTGACACAAATAAAGGCTGGGGGTCGTTGCTGTGCCGCTCGGTTGGGGAATATGCAGACAAGAAGACAACAGCCCCGTGTTCGCGAGCGGCACAAGGGGTCTTTCCCGGGTCTCTTCCACCACGTTTAGCTGAATTCACGGCTATGGAACCCGAAGCTCCGGGGGCAGGTCGTTCTCTGTGAAATCTTCGTGGCCACCGAGAGAGAAGAGGACACAGGTAACGAAGGCCACGGAGGGGGGGCTCCTCCTCCCGCCGCTCTCTCCGGCCCCCCCTACTCCCGCGCTGCCTTTTCTGTGCCGGGTCAAAGCCAGCGCCTCGTCACAGCCCGGGCCAGCAGAGCCGGCTCGGCTCGACCCCAGCTCGGGGCTTCTGCAGACCCCCGAGGACGCCCGGCCGCCCCCGCCACCCGGGCGCAGGCTCACCGTGGCACCCAGGAAGCTTTCCTGCTGAATCTGTCACGCCCGCTCAAGCATTCAATGGCTCCCCCGGACTCTGAAGTAAAATACGATCTTAGCTTGACTTGTGGGGACTCCCCCTGCTTTGGCCCCCATCCTTTACAGTCACTATTTCTCTTTTCTAATTTTATCTCTCAAAGAGATCCAAGTAAGACTCCCTTCTACTCTCATCTCAACAATTGCTTCCCTTTCTAGTAACTGTAAAAATAATATACTGTGTATTCGAGACAGAACAATTGTGAAGTGCAGAAAAAAGAAAAATCAAAATCTCCTAAAATCTGGACACCTAGATACAATATCCCTATATAATAAATATATTGGTTTGTTTTTTTCTGTATGTGTATAGAAGAGATACAATAAATATTTAGAGCAAACCCAAGATCACTATGTAAAAACAACTATGTCATCTGGGCTTATTTTCCACCAAGTAATGCGGTGTTAGCAGTTTGTCACATCTCTAAAGATCCTTAAAAACCCTAAGCGGAAGGAGTTATTTTGGGCACAGCATTTAGAAGCATGCCTGGCACACAGCAGGCGCTCAATAAATGCTGGAACGTTCGCTCTCATCATTATTATGCACTATGATGGTCCCAGAAAGCTTAATGTTTAATAATTGTACCTTCAGTGATGTGGATATTTGGCAATTAATTTAAAACATCCCCTGCTGGTGGTCACGTAACTGCTCATGTATTGTCTGCCACCTTAAGCAGTCCTGCAATTGCCACGTACATACATACACATGTATCTGCACATATGGGCATGTGTGTAAGCATGTCTGTGTGATCCTGGTGCCTGACGATGCCCATGGGAGAGTTTTCCTACTGCCAATCAACGTCCCGTGATGGATGTAGTCATCGTGCACTGCCAATATGTGCTGACTTTAAAAGGGGAGGAAAGGTCTGAAAGCCCGAGTCTGTGGCTGTGAGGGGAGGAGCCCATGGCAGAGGACACCGACGGTCGCTTTGCCTTCGTCCAAGCCTTTCCTGGCGGCTGGAGGAGGACACTGAGCTCCCGGGAGCCCTGGAAACCTCTGACTGCCAGTCTCACTGCTGCCTCACTGGCATCGCCATTGTTTGAGCACTTTGATAAACATCCGTTGCTAGTCTTCATAATTCCACTTATCACCCTGTGTAGCCAGGAAGCTGAGGGCTCCTGATACATGCACGGTGCCTCTTTGGATTTCCTGCTGCAGACAGAACCTGCTATGTAATCCGCAGGACTCGATCGATGCCAGAGAGAGTGCAGGGGCGCCTCGCCCAGACGCCAGGAGGACCTTCGGCACAGCACTGCGACGGGAGGCACCGCGCTCGGCCCAGACCCTTCTACGCACAGCAGCCCATGCGACCGGCCCAGTCCTACGTCGGTGCAGCTGACCCTGCTGGCGATTCTTCTCCTCCTGTGTTTCTTCTTGTGTTTCCACAGCAAGGCTGCTGACACGTGCTCACATGTGTGGCACAGGGCCCTTCTCCCCGTGGTGCGGCTGCAAGAACGTAATGCGTCACGTGGGCATTTCCGCCCCACACGGGGCCGAGCGGTCTCCGCATGGCTTAGACACAGCGAGGGCAGCACCGGGGCTGCAGTGTGGGCACCCACATGCCCTCCGTGCTGCGGCCTCCGCCCACCCCGCCCTGCACAGTCTCACTTCCGTCCAGGTCCAGGTCACACCCAGGGCAGCTGCTTCACCAGGACCTGTCAGCACCCATCCCACTGCCGGGCGCCATCTGCCCACACGGGGCCTGAGGTCGAGAACGCCGCGTTCCTCGCGAATCCTCCACGCGGGGCGACTGTTACTTCTATGCTCGGTGACTCCCATCCCCTGAGCCCCTCTGCTGACCCCGGCAGCTGCGTGACGATGCGCTCCTTGCAGACTTCCAGAACGGCAAACCCAGCGCCGGACCCTCAGCTCCTCGTCCCACCCTGACCCTCAGTGAAGCTGGAGCTCATCTGAGCAGGTCACCGGCTTCGCGCCCCAAAGTGCCCCGTCCGCATTACCGGCGGCGGCGGCAGCAGTTGTTTCTGATGCTCACTGGGCACTTGACAGGAAGCAAGAAAACCGAAATGCAAAGTGGAGACCTTCATTCACCCCGGATAGGAAACAGGCTGGGTGGGGCTCGGGGCTGGAACTCTCGAGCCACAACGCTGGGAGGCGAAGCTGAGCCGTCTGTGTCGGGCGTCTGGGCCCCCACCCCCGCTCAGCCCTCACGACGGTGCCCCCGCAGCATGAGGGCGGCGGATCTGCATACTGGAGCGGCGGTGACACGAGAGAGCGTGTCTGCTTTTGCTTGCCCCGGGCCTGGGTGCCCTGAATTCTCAAGGAGCTGGATCTGCTGTTGCAAGTGCCAAACGCAGGGCCTGGAGAGGGAACCGCTGTGTTGCTTCTGGAAGACAAAGTTTGGGTGCGAGAACTTTGGGGACGCTGGGCCTCACCGTAAAAACACACGCCCCGCTCTTGCGCAGTTAGCCAACAGGTGCTGAGCCTCCTGTATGGTACGCACAGAATGTCTTTAGCTGCATTTCAGGAGATCAGAGAATTCAAATGATCTGCCCCAAACTGGAGATCTGGCCAGAGAAAGCCAGCCAAGACTGGGACTTGACGGCTAAAGTCTTCTTGTGGCTTTGGAGTGACCCTTTCTTTCAGTACTAGGAATTCAACCCAAAGCCTTTGCATGGAGCTACATTGCTGGTCCCTTTAAAAAAAATGTTTCTTTTAAAATTCTGAGGTAAGATCTCATTTAGTGGCTAAATGCCCATGTGAGGCTCGAACCTGTGATCCTCCTACCTCAGCTACCATGAGTTCTGGGATTACAGATGTGTGCCACTGACTACTAACTTCATCGTGGGCAGTAGAGAAACCATTGGGAACATAAAGTGATTAAAGCAGGAGTCCTTCATCAGGGGAGGAGACCAAGGCCAACAGAAGCAGGGGCAGAGGTCAGGACTCTGAGTGGCCTGACCCACAGAAGAGGGGACCAAAGGAGGGGTCTGGCCCGGAAGATGTGTGGATCAGCTCTCTACCTACTGTGCTGGCAAGGTCAAGCCCAGATTAACAGCCATTTGAGCTGCAGTATACTTTATGCAGAACCATTCTATCCTTAGGTTTAGAATCCTCACCCTGTATCTACCATTCAGCCATCTATTGGCCCATCCACTAACCAGCCCACTTTATTATCCCTCCTTTGATTCATTCATCCATCCATCCATCTATCCTTCCATACACACATCCTTCCATTCAGCCATTAATTTCATTAATTCATCTCATTGTTCATTCACTTCTTCACTGATTTGTGAAACTTATATTAAGTTCCCACTGCAGCAGAAATTGATTTAGGCACCAGAAAAAAAAATGTATAACTCTAATTAAAATTTAAACAAACTAAACTCTAGAAAGGAAAAGTTCCTATCAGCTCCTGATAGATATGCTACAACTCTCATTTTGTACTACTTTCTCCAGAAAATTCAGACGAACATGATTTTTAGATACTGTAACTAAATCCAGGAGGGACGTGTTAGTCCAGGAAATGCTTTCATGGAATTGCCTCAAATACATACCATATTTTCCAGTGTCCAAACTCACTTCTCCAATATATTCTCATATATTTCCCATGCTCCTCTTATTTAAATCTTGCATGGTCCTCTACAGGATGCCTTTTTTTTTTTTTTACAAACTACTGTCATTTGGAAATTAAATAGATGGAAGACTCATCAAGTTATGAATCTTTAAAATGAGGGATTTCAATGCTTTAGATAATATAAAGTAAGTGAAAGCATTTGAAGACTGTCTCTGCTCTCTTACCTTCATCTTTATGTAGTACCTTAGTATTAAACTGTTTCTTTTTCCAATTTCATGAGAAACGAAAAGGTTCAAACAGCCCCAATACTCCCTCTCAACATAAAATGGGAGGAAAATGTGGTATCATCTTCTTTTTAATTGGTATCTCGTCCCTCACTTAAATTACATGTCAGAATGAACTGTCAATTGTAAGAAGGATATTGATATTTTATTCCCAACACTTTTTTCCTGTGGAAGGAATAAAACATTAAAACAGTGATTATATATGAATCACATCTTATACATTGGAGGTACAATATAATTAGAAAAGTAAGTTTTCCCACTTGTAATGCAATCTTACAAAATAGATCTGTTCTTGCATTGGGAGCTGTGTTTGAAGTCAGATAATTCTGCCAGATGATTTGTGAGGGAGATGTACCAGGAAATTACTTCCGTGACGCTCATTTCGGTACTACCTGCGTGGTTAAGAGCGGGCCCTGTGTCCGTCGCTACTTCACTGCGAGTCCGCCATAACCGGAAGTGGGTTTCCTCATCGGAAGTCGGAACGAGAGTCCCTCGACTCACTGGAACGCAGGGGCGGGCTAGGAACGGGTGGACGACGGAGTGCTACAGTAGCTCCCAAGGCTTTCTGCCTGGAAGCCAGCTCCATGTCTGTAGCAGAAAGGAGAAAAAAATAATAATGTGTGTGAGAAGCAGTTCCCATGGCGACGTGACTCACCACCGTTCATCCGCTACCCATCCACTCTCCCACTGCTGCCTGGCACCAATGGAGCCTCTGCCAGGAACTGAAAGGCTCATAGCTCCTTATCTTCAGCAACCTTAAAGCCTCGGAGGAAGGCTTGCGTCTTCCTCGACCTGTAGAAGCAGCTCCCTGGCCTTCATCTCTACCCATTTGTCCCTTTGTGCATGTCTCTGGTTCTCGATGTCCCCTTTCTGGAAGGACACTGTCTTAGTGGATCTTCCTTCACCTGTGCCCTTATTTTAACTTGATTATCTCTACAAATATCTTATTTCTAAATTTTGAGGTAGGCAGGGGTAGGACTTCAACTCTCAGACTTGGTGGATACAGAGGACATGTTTCAACCCAGTAACAAGTGCTAACCCCAGCAAGGCATTTGTGAAACACTTTCCAAGTTCAACAGAGAGGTAAGTGAAATGGCACAAGGCCCATCAAAATCACCAGCAATTTCCCCTTTAACTGGACAGAAGAGTTCTAGAGTTCATCTGTATCCATAAATACTGAGAATTGCAGGAGAAAAAAAAAAAAACTGGGGAAGAGAAAAGTGCAATAAGGGAGAACTTTGAACCATTTTTTTTATTGGCAAACTTCAATAAGTAGAACTGAAATACTGAGCCAGGAAAGGAAGTCAAATGAGTAGAAGAGAACTGAAGATTCAGAAATGGACCCAGGCCTCCCACTGGAGCCCACCTGTGAAGAAATCAGTTCCACACCAAGGAAGCAGGAGTGGACCCTCTCTGTGGCACTTAGCATAAGGGTCATAGGGCACACAAAGGCCAGCTGGGTGCCCAGTAGAGTCCTTGAGCCAAAATATATCCAAGTGGGGAAAATAATGAGAACAAGTTTAAAACAAAATTAACATTTTTTTTCTGTTTTACTTTTCTTCTTTCTAATCTTATGATTAAAGAAGGCTTTTCCAATTATGGGATTGAACAAAAGAGATTACCATGCAAAAGACTAACAAATCTAATGGTTAAAAATTTGAGAAAAAAGTGTCACAGATAAAGGTAACATTCCTCATATACAAACAGTTTTTAGAAAGCAACAAGATAAATACTTTCCATGTGGTAGGCAAGTAGTTAAAAGAGTGAGGCCACACACCCCAACTGGAAGGAGGTTTGAGATTTCACTGAGTGAAAGGGCAGGCTCAAAAGATATGTTTAGTTGCTAGTATACACACACACACACACACATACATATATGCACCTTAATTTTACAGGATAATGAGTTTGTTGCTCACATTTCATGTTTCAGGCACGTAACATACTTTGATCATCGTTTCAAAGGCCAGGTTACATGCCCAGTACATACAATGAACACAGTGAGCTGTCTGGTGGCAGAGTGAATTGCAGTCAAATACACAAACACAAATACATTAACTGTGATAATTATTATAAAGAGAAGGTAAAGAGGCTCAGAGCTCAGCTGCTCTTTTTTGGTGCCAGGGCAGCTCCTGCCTCAGCTTCCCCGGGGTTCTGGCACCCCAAACATCACAGTTATATATAACCTGCCTCAAGCGGGGCTGTCACAAGAATCTGACAAGAGTTAAGCTGGGCAAAACATTCAGTGTGGCAACTGGCATATCCTGGTTTGTTTATTGTGTGTCTATTTTTGCTTTTCATGTCTTAAGCCCCAGAACCCAACACAATGCCTTGCATAATGAAGGTAAGCAACAAATGTTTGTTGAATTTAGTTGGCTAAAGATTGGATTCAATTGCAAAACCTTTGGAAAAATGAAATATATGCTTTGCTTTCTTTCTCATTCAGATTTTATACCTCCCATCAAAAGACAGGCCTGCCGTGAGCCCCCACCACAGCGCTGAGGCCACAGAGGAGGGAGTTCGTGGCCGAGCCCCCTGAGCCCGCTAATCTGGTGGGGAGAGAGAGCAGATATCCGGGTAAATAAACGGCCTCGTTCACTGCGGGTGACACGGAGGAGTCTGAAGAGCCGGACCTGCTCCTCCCCGTGGTGACAAGACTTCCTCTCCTGCTGCCCCCCAGCTCAGTGCTCCCACTCGCGTGCCGCGGACCCTCGCGGGGCCTCTGCGCCTGCCGCTTCCTCTGCCTACAGCTGCTGTGCTCAGGCCCCATCCCTGGTCCCTTCCCCAGTGTCTCTGTGCGGGTGACAGGAGGTGAGTATCTGAATCAGGCTTTGATTCCAGAACCGAGCAGGGCAGATGGCCCTTCCCCCGCGCGGGTGGGTCTCATCTGAACCTCTGACGGTCTGAGCTCAGGGGCCCCCTCTGGCCGTGCGCGTCCGGTGCGAGCACCGGCTTTTCCTGGGCCCCTGACCGCCGGGTCTGGAGCTCTGTGGGGCCGTAGCCTGTGCGAAATACAGAGGCAGATGTCACCCGCGGGCCGGGAAATGACAAGTCGAGCCATCGGGGCCGAGAACCACCCGCGTCCCTGTCCCGGTCTCCTCTGTCTCCGTCCGGAGGAAGGACAAAGGAGAGAGAACGGGGCGCAGGGGATCCGTCCGTGCGAGCCCGGGGTGGACGGTCCTACAGTCCGTAGGCCGCAGGCTGCCGGCTGGAGACCCTGGCGCCTCCGCCAGCCCCCAGGCCCGGGGGCACCAACCACCCTCCAGTGCGCGTGGGGCTGAGCTGGCTGTGCCGCAGGGTGAGTGTCCACACTGCATTTTCCGCTTACAATAAATACAGTGGGCCCTCGAGCATGACCAGACCGCTATACGAACAACTTGGGTTACAACTGGAAAGTTAGTTTTAACTGCCAACCAAAGTCTTGAATTACGACCCGAACGCTGGCCGCCCGATTTGGCGTCTCCAGTTTTGTTCTGTAGCTGTTTGCACCCGCCTCCTCCCTGTGTGGGGACGCGTGGGGACTCGTCATCAGCCGCTGGGAGGCCCTCTTTGTCCCTGCAGTCCACGGCTCTGGGCAGGGGCCCCAGCCCGACCCCACGGATTCCCCACAGTTCCCTGGGAGTGGTGGGTATTTTTATTTGGACGTGTGACCCGCACCCGCTGAGCAGGGACAGTCCTGAACCTTTTTCAGAATCTACCAGACAGAAGCTCCGTGTTTTACTCAGAACCTCTGGGGTGGGACGTGCTAGGATCATTCTGTGAGCACCTGGGAAAAGGAAGAACCAGCAGAAAGGTGGCAGCGCCCAAAGCCCGGGCAAGAGAGCAGGCCTGAGCGCAGCCCGGCGCCTGTGTGCAGCCGCGCCTGCAGTGAGCCCTGTCCTTCGGCCTGTCAGTGGACACAGAAGTCAGCATCCTGCCACACGCGAACAGGGCATCCCACTGAGACACCGGCCACCCCCGGGGCGCTAGAAGCCGAGGAGTTTCCAAAGGGCAAGCTGTGGTCCGCCTGCCTGTGCCACTGTCCTGGCCGCTTCTGTCCATGCCTCCCTGGGCTTGGAACCCCTCCCTGAGCCCTTGCTGCTTGAATCCAGTGAGACTAAAAAAATCACTTTTAATAACTTGGCTATGCTCACTGGCCTAAATTCCCCAAGTTTTTTTTGTTTTGTTTTGTTTTGTTTTGCTTTGCTTTGGAGACAGGGTCTCGCTGTGTAGTTCAGACTGGCCCTCAGCCCACTATGTAGCCCAGGCAAGCCTAGAACTCAGCAATCCTCTTGCCTCTGCCTCCTGAGTGCTGGGATGACAGGCGTGAGCCACCATGCCCGGCACTGTGGTATGTGGTACTGACTGCTGGTAGAGCATAAGTCACCACGCCCAGCATTGTATGTGGTTACCAGGATCGAACTCAGGGCCTTGTGCTTGTGAGGCAGGCGCTGGAACCACTCAGCTAAATCTCCGGCCCCCCCAAGTTTTTATATAATGTAATTATGAAATAACACCTTTGACCAATTTAGCACATAAGAAGTGGGGGGGGGGCTTGTCTTGTCTTAAATATCACTCATCCTGCTCATGGAAGAAAAATACTCAAATGCATTAATGTTTTTGTGTTGAACATGAGATGAAACTCCTAAAGACTAATTTTCCAGATTACTTATTTTATATTTAGTGTCATTAATTCCACATGTGTGAAAAACATAGAATTATACCTATACTATTAGTACCAAATAAAATTCCATATTATTCAAGTGCAGTAGTAGATACAGTGTCCCTAGACTCGTGTACACAAATAAGGTTTTTGAACTTTAGTGCGATTTCAATTATCTCACGTTAGAATCAAAAGTACTCAGCAAAATGTCCAGACTGTCCATGTGCTGAACGTCCCCGCCTCCCTCCTCATGACGCTGGGCACCTCGCGGTTGGGGTCAGGACCCGTGGACGCGGTGGTCCTCACTGCGAGGAAAGCCGTGGCTTCCTTTCAGGGCAGGGATGGTGACGGAAGAGCAGTTCCCAAATATCGTTCTGGGGAACCCCAGCCCAGCAAACGGATTTTGGTCCCCCCGGATGGATTCCCCGCTGTGCCTCTCTTGCCACGTGCAGAGCCGCACGCCGTCCTGATGTGAGGTCGCAGCACTGGGTGAAAACAAAGCGGTGGTGTTCTGGAATGAAAGAGAGGAAAGGGAAAGAGGGAGGGAAACAGAAAGAGAGAGGGGACAGAAAAAGCAAAGAGAAGGGAAGAAGGAGGAAGAGAGACAGAGTAAAAGGGTAGAAAGCAAAGGAGGGAAGGAGGAGGGAAGAGAAAGGGAAAGAAAGCAAAGGAAAAGATAACACTGATTCCAACCTGAAGCTGCAGGTCACCCTAGCAGTCAGAGCGTCTCTTTAAAATCCTACGCTTTAATGCCGGACGTGGTGGCTCACGCCTGTCATCCCAGCACTCGAGAGGCAGAGACAGGAGGATTGCTGAGTTCGCGGCTTGCCTGGGCACCATAGTGAGCTCAGGGCCAGCCTGAACTACAAAGCGAGACCCTGTCTCAAAAAAAAAAAAAAAAAAAAAAAAAAAAATCCTACGCTTTGCATGGACCGTGTCAGAAACCTGGACAATCAAACTGGTTTTCCAGAACGTAGGTAACTAACTGGCTCTGGCCACTAAACACCGTCGGCAGACTTGACTGAACCCTAGCCTCCCAGGAGACGGTGAAGCACCATTCTGGGCGTGTCGGGGACGTCTGCAGAGGTGACCGCATCCGGGGGGGTGGACCTCCCACAGCTGTGCTGGTGCCACCCAGCAGGCTGCAATCCGATGCAGCGAGCGAAAAGGAGCCGGAAGTCAGCCCGCACTTGAAAAGCTCCACGTGGACGAAGTCCATCTGTCCTTGGGGTCACGGCCTGCGGACGTCCGGCCTCCGGCTTCCCACGTCTGACTCCGACCCACGGCGCTCCACCAGCTGCTTCCGTCTCAGTGGGCTCCGCACGGTCGGCCCCTCTCGCTCGACGGCTTCCAGCTTCTTGCTCTGAGCCCCTCGGGTCCTCCTGTCCCGCAGAGAGGGTCTCCCGGCTGTGGCGCCCCCGCCTCTGATCCTGTAAGCGTATCCAACAAAGCAATCGCCTCTCGGGAACCCGAACCAACACACTGGCCACGGACTCGGATAACATGACATCGCCGGGTGGTTTATTCCAAATGAGGACGGAAAATAAAATACACCAATATTTCTCCATCTCCCTTTGATAGATAAATTTAGATACACGAAAGCTCAACCGAGATAGAAAAGTTTATGAAAATCATTCAGAAGCCTTTCATGCGTTCACTTTTGAAATATTTATACCATGCCAAATATTCGTACCGAGGACCATAATTTCTTGTGATTTTCTCATTCGCCTTTCGTGGCTCTGGATACGGGGGGCTGCCGAAGAAGGGGGGTCATGCAGCAGCCACCAGTTAGGATTCCAGATGTCCCGTGTTAGCGCTGCGGGACCGAGTTTCTCCATGAAGACCACTGTGAGAAAGAGGCATGGCTGCCTGCGAGCGTCAACCCCAAATCCAGGGCGGTGCGGGCGGATCGAGAGAGGCCCCGGGTCTCCTTCCTGCGGCGCCTCTTTGTCCTCGGTGGGTAACTCGCTCTACCGCAGCCAGCTCCTTCGATGGCCTCCAAGTGTCAGCCGGTGACACTTTAGAAAAACGTGAATACCAGGTTCCAGACGGTTATTTGAAAACAGTTGAAACCAGTTAGAATTTTAATCGTGTTTTCCTAAACACTAAAGAATAGGAGACAAAAATGAGTACAGATCATAGTAGAAGCTATAAACGCAACCTCAAGAGGGAGAAGTCCAGCTCTCCTCCCGGCCGTCCTGCCCTGCCTATCCTCCGTGCACTGGGCAGGCCATATCCTGGTGCCATGTTGTGGCTGCCAGCTATGTCTCCGCTCCCAGCACCAGGCCTGGTTTTGCTGATCGAAGGTCACAGTGTCAGAAACCCACCACCCATGAACGGGGCACTGAGGTACCTTTATAGGTGTGTCAGTTTCCTGTCTCAGATATAACAAATCTCCATGAAATCAATGGCTCAACACACCACAAGTTTCTTGTCTCATAATTCTGAAAGGCGGGGTCCACTAGAAGCCCTTCGGGACTGAAAGTGTCATTGGAACTGTACTTGCTCTTTTTGGGGGGCCCTGGGTGAGACTCTGTCGCTGTCATTCCCAGCTTCTCGTGACTTCTGTACCTTTTGGCTCACAGTGGGGTCACCCTGGCTGTGTTTCGGCCCTCCCGTCTTCTCTACTCTGCCAGGGAAAATCCACCATCCTCTTCACAGCTCACGCCCCTCATTTCATGACTTTAATGCAGATTCCCTTTTGCTACAGGAGAGAACATCTTCACAGGCTCGTGGGAATTAAGATGGAACACCTTTGGGTGAGGTTCTTCAGACCACAGTGGATAAGGTTATGATGGAAATAATCCCCTTTCTGCTGCTCAACAGCCTCCCCTCTTTCCTGCTTTCCATCACACAGACTGCCCACGTCAGCATCGGTGTCCTCTCTCTACCCAGGATGCCACACAACTGTTACTTCCTGAACCGCTTGCACTTAGATGGAACCATGTAACTGGTTCCGGCCAATGAGTTGTGAGCAACGTAAAATATGTCACTTCCCACCAGCCGCACTGAGTTGCCAGTGGGAGACCTTCCTGAACACTCTTCCTCTGCTTCCCCTGTGCCCAGGTGAACAGTGCCCCCTGCAGACTGGCAGATATACGGTGGTAGTTGGCCCCAGGAACACTTTAATTACATTCAAATATGCAGCTTCAAATATTACATGGACCACACTCACACGACAAAACCTGTTGTTTATTTAGAATTCAAATGTAACCGAGCACCTTGTTTTTATTTTCTAAGTCTGGCAAATCTAAGTTTGTGAGAGACATAAACCTGTGCCAAGGCACTGCAAAAAAGGGTTTATTTGTCACACAGTAGAACTGAGCTCCCTGACTGCTACAGGCTCTTCCCCAAGGACTGTAAAGATTGCAGTCACCTGGGCCGGAGGGTTAGCTCAGTGGTTCCGGTGCCTGCCTCGCAAGTGCAAGGTCCTGAGTTCGATCCCCAGTAATCACATATAATGCTGGGCGTGGAGACACGCCCACCAACAATCAACACTGCATACCTCGATGCTGGACGTGGTGGCTCACGCCTGTAATCCCAGCACTCGGGAGGCAGAGACAGGAGGATTGCTGAGTTCGCGGCGGCTTGCCTGGACACCATAGTGAGCTCAGGGCCAGCCTGAACTACAAAGCGAGACCCTGTCTCAAAAAAAAAAAAAGTGTATCTTCATCCTCTGAACCCACCCACCTATGGGTCAGAAGCTTTGTGGCCTCACAAAGCTTGTAGTACAACAGCAACCAGAGATGCTCTTTCCTTGTTCTTCTAAGCAATGGAAAGTTAGGCAGAACAAATTTCTCCCTTGATTTTTATTTAAATCGTGGTGCTCCCTGTACTTGGCCAGGCTAGAATCACTTGGACGACAAAATGCAGTTCAGCACAATGTGCTAGACGTCGTCAGTTTTTGTTTAATATATCGGCACTCCATGGTGTGTGCAAAGAAGCCCTGGAATTGTCCCTTCTATGAGAGATGGCTTTTATATCTACCATGTGACGAGTTCTCTCGGGGACACAGATGATGGCTGTACTTATCAAATGTTCCTGAAAGCCACCAGCATGGCGCCCATCAGTCAACCAACTTACGTGGTTCCTCAGCCACTAGGGCAAAAACGAAAACACCGACGCTCTGACTGGCGTGTGAGCCGTTCAGATGTTCACTTGCCTGGACACTAAATAGAGATCTAGGTACCATGTTCGTAGATGTAACAAAGGGGTCAGCGTCTGCTTCAGAAATCGACTCCTCCGAGCCACACTCTGAAATTTTAATGCCTGATAAAGAATTTTGAAACTGTAAGACAATTTAAGATGATGTTTCCCTGGCCAGTTGTGTTTTGTTTTATGCCTTGTTTGGAAGCTTTAAACAGAGGAGCCTGGATGTTAGAGACTCTCGCAGTCTCCTCTGCATCCTTGTTAGAGAGGAGCCTGCAGCAAGCTGGAGCCTAGACGTTCAGCTCCTATCTTCCAGGGTGTTTAGAAAAGCAAAGGACATGTTTGTAAAATGAGATCTAGCATAGGATCCATGTGTCAGAGCTGTCAGTTTCTGTCAATGAGTTTGAAAATACCATCAGGCTGATATGAAGACATTGTGCACAAGTGCAGAACTCTAGCAAAGGTGTCACGCGTTAGACTTAAATTCACCTTCCAACTTTGGGTCCCCGAAGCCGGCCGCGGGGGCCCTGCAGCGCGATGTCCCGTCCCAGGCTGAGCCCGCTCTTGTTCCGCCCCTGCCCCGAAGGCGCCTGCCCTCCACCGGAAGGATGAGGCGGACGCACAGGAACACAGCAGGGCAGGGCCTCTTCGGGAACGGATCTGACAGCAGCGGACGGTGCGACCGAGTAAGAGCCACGGACATTTAAGAATCAGCAAAATTGAGGGCCTGGCAGAGGCAGAAGCCGTTCTGCAAAGAGGAGAGGCTTTATTTGGCTCTTGGATGAGCCCAACGCCTGGGGGGAGCAAAGAAAAAGGCAGGATGTGCCAGGCTAGACTACGCAAAGGCGCGAGGTACTGAGAACTAACCAGAAAAGCAACAGTGCCGTAGGAGCCTACAGAGCCAAGGGACAGAGCATGTCACCACTGGCAGGAATCATGGCCTTCCTGCTTCTCAAACACATGTGTTAAAACAGCAATAGCTTGTAGAGCAAGAGGTCCTACTGGGTGCGAGGCACCCCACTAAGTGCTCTGCAAGTCACCGGTGCTCCTGCACAGGGTCTTACAGCACGTGTCCTCCTGACCCGCCCCAGAGAAGGGCTTCGTCACACGCACCAGCTCCTCCTTTCGTTGGACACCTCCCTCTCTCTCCACATAAGTCAACTTCCCATCTCCCTTTGCAACAGAGCAAGTGGACTGTGGATTCAGACAGACCTGACTTGGAATCCTGCTTTTCCAGCTGTACCATTTAGAGAGAAGTATTTGTATTTAACGTCTCTGTGCCTCGGTTTCCCCAATTTTGAAGTTGACTTCCTGCTACCTGAGTCTTAGATATTGTGACAGTTCCATGAACTTAGAGGCTGAGACCTGTAAGCTGTCAAATAAAAGGTAGTAATTAATATTTGTCTTTTACATCACTGTGGTGCTAATCATAACAAATTAAATCATACTCCCAGGGACACCTCTTCAAAACAGCTGAAATGATAATAACCTTCCAATGACCTCTCTGTCCAAGAAAATCATCACAAAGACTATGACTTATTTCTCATATCCCTGAACTGGCTTGGGGACCACCTCTATCCTTTCCATGTGTCACAGCCATCTGTTAAATAATTCCTTCCAGAATTTTGTCAGACACTGCAGTCAAGATTGCACGTCTGTCTTCATTCAGGAAGTAGGCCCTTTTGCCTACCTGTAGCCCTCTGCGATGTGTTTCCCAGAGTTCCAGTGTCTTCCACAGCTGGAATTTCCTGGGGTAGAAGAGAGCTGATCAGACCATCGGAATCCATGACAGTCATCGCCAGCTTTCAAGGTTACCTCATGACCTTGGCAACCGTTGGACCTTACTAGAATTAGACAATATTCCTGACTCAACCCTTCCCTCTTCTTCCCACCCAAACCCTTACCGTGGACCTACTGATTCAGAGTCTCTCACAGGACGTCCAGGGCCCATGACAGATTGAGAAGTTCTGAGCCTGAGCAGAAGCTCTCAGACTTGGCTTCACTTTCAATTGAAGAGGAGGAATTTCAAAGTGCTCCTGCTTGGCCCCTGTCCCTAGAGAATCTGAGGTCACTGCTTGGGAGTCGTGCCCGGGTTTGGATATTTGCTGAAAGCGCAGGTTGCGATCCTCACTTGCAGCTGGGGGTTGGATTCCTCCCTCCCCTGACCACAGCTCTGCCACTGAGCCGGGCTTGACTCTACACAGGTTCCACACAGGCGGCAGCTGGAGGTCACAGGCCCACAGCCGTGAAGAAAGAGGTGCCCTAGAAATTAAGGATCTAGAGTGGATTGATAAATACATCCTCGTGAACAAGCATAAGTTTATGCAGTCTCATTAAAGTACAGTCACATGCTGTGTTTATAACGATAGAGTTGCCAAAAAATGGGCGTCAGTGAAACAAATCGTATTGTCACAATGGTTATTATTATTGTAACAAAACTTTAACATTTCTTACCCCTCTGCCAATGCAATCACAATGCATAATGCATTTGAGATTACTTCCAGCTGTCTCCTACTCTGTGAATGGGGACATTTTTGTGTATACAGCACTCAGACGCCATGTACATTTGCATGATAAGCAGCCATCTTCCCATTCATGAATAGAGGCTCTTCCAAGGATGGCGCTTCAGACTCGGAAGGGGCCCCAAGGTGGTAAGCCTAAAGAAGAAGAGATCTCCAATCTGAAGATCGTTATTTTGAGTTTTATGTGCTACCTGGGCCCTGGAAAGCTTGATACGCTTTAGGTCCTTACCTGTAATGGATGTGGGTGACCCTACCCTGTCCTGTGAGGGTCAAATGAAGCACTCCTTAAAAATGAGTTGTCTCATAGCAGAAAGTTCTACTGACCTTAGTTCATAATAGAATAATAGAACAAAGACTGTTAGTAATACTATTACAGCAATAGTAATATAGCAATATTTCTACCATAGAGAGAAGAGGAGGAAGCCTTCAGTCGTTAAAGGCCATGTTTTACTGTTTTCTTCATAAAGAGATGAGAGAAGAAAGATCAGATATAAGTGAGTGAGTGAGTGAGTGGGTGGGTGGGTGGATGGATGGATGGATGGATGGATGGACGGACGGACGGACGGACGGACGGATGGATGGGCTCCTGGAATCGGACATGTTGTCCACCCCTCCTCTTACTATTTGACCCCTCATAGCTCTAAGTCAGTCATGTGAGTGCCTTTCTGATGCAAAACGACCGTCAGTCTGGCCCCCAAGGCCTTTGTGTCCGCTCGGAGCCATCCTCCCCCCTTACTCTCCTGCCATGTTCCCTCCACCACGAGCCTGTGCGTTTCCCCCTTGCTTCTTGGCTCGTCTGGTGCAGATGCTGCGAGCTAGGTCCCACCTGTGTACCAAGTCTAACTATTCCCAGGGCTTCGATGAGCTGCCCCGAGTGCAAATGTTGGGAGACCCCTCTCTCCTCTTCCATCCTAGCACCTATCCGCTTCTATCTTACGGAAATGTGTACTTTCCTACACGTGAAGTTTTTTCCTTAGGAAAGGAGGAAGAAAATAAGTAGCATTTCTTAAACCCTCACCTCCACACTTTCGTGTGATCCAGTGGCAGCCCTGTGTGGATGTGTTTGTTGCCCTTGCTTTGCCAAAGAAGAGACATAGCCCCGAAGAGGCTGCCTTATCTTAGGAACCTCCGTGGGAGGACAACAATAAAACCCGAGGTTTCTGGAGTCTGCGCATCTATTCTTCTCCTGACCCTCATCGTAGGGAGTGTCCCAACTCCCAGAGGACAGTGCCTGTGCTGTGGATGAGGCCAGCATGGAAACGGGGTGACGAGCCCAGAGGAGAGTAATAGGCACATGTTGCTTACTGGTATCCGCGTTGCTCTTATTCACGGGGACGCTTACCTGCCCCCCTACGCGGCCCCAGTATGAGCTAAGCATTATAATTGTTCAAACTAAAGTTGAAACCCTATGATCTAATCCTACTGGAACTGCTAATTGGCAATTAATTAGAAAGTCTATTAAAGTAGAAAATCATGTAGACCTCAGGATCTACATTTTAATTTAATTTAAAACTCATAACATATTTTCGTTTACCCAACTTTTGCTTTGGAACCCTTGGCAGAGGCCCCCCTCGATCTGGTTTCTGTAAACTGCATTTAAAATAAAAATGCCTGCGATTTCCAGTTTGGGTTTCTTTCAAGTGTAGCTAGAACATGAAGATACAGGCCAAGTAACTGGTGCTCAAAATTCTCCCGGATTTTTACCAATTTTCCCCAAGGCTTTAGCATTATCTGATCCACAACTTAATTATCTTACACTTGAGAGCACTTCCAAACTCACTTGCTGCGATAACTTTCCTTTCCATCTTCGTAGAAAGTTCCTCGTAGTCTTTCTTTGGCTTCCACGAAATCTGCAGTATTTTAGTAAATTAGCTCACCCCAAGAATGAGGACACGGGGAGCAAGGAGGCTCGGGAACAAACCCCGCGACTCCCGGCGGAATGTGGGTGAGCAGGTGACCGCAGGAGACCTGAGAAGCGGTTGGTCCTGAAGAAGCGCCAGGAGAACCCCGTGGAAGCCGACCGGGTCCGCCTCTCCTTCCCATCACGCGCTAGCTGTTGACCTTGAGCGGTTCAAGGTCAAAATGGAGATGTCCTTGCCGCGGTGTTGCTGAGAAGTGAGTGGTGCCCATCAGAGAAAGCACTGACCGCTGGCCGGTGCCTCGGAAACAGGAGCTGACGCTAAGGTTTTAATCCTGCGGGCTTCCGACACCAGCCACCTAAATGGAAACAGACGCTTCCTCCCTCCCTTTTCCCCTTAAGCAAAGCTTTCTCGCACTACCCTTTCCAAAATTAGCATTTACAGACCCCTCAGATCTTAAATTTAAAATAAAAGTGCAACTTACCACTTACCCTGTTTGCACTCGCAAACTGTTTTCCTTCGAATTAAAAAAAAAAAAAGAAAGAAAAGAAAGCGCACGCGCACCTGTGGTGCTGGGACTCACTGCTGTGCAGGAATGGGAGGTCAAACACGGAGCACCTCTCTGGCTTCAGGGGACGTACTCCCATTTTGATTGCAAATCCATAACCCTCTCTTGTGAATTGCATTTGATCTGTAAAAGCAGAGGAACGCAACAACCGCATCACAGACACTTTTTTTTAATGCACATAACCGAATAGTATGGTAATCAAACCCAATCAGTGGCAAAATGCTTTGAAATCTTAACTATGATCTAGATCACAATTGTTCTAACATAGATGGCCTATGAAATCTCTTGGCCTAAGTCACACTGCATTGTAGCCTCTTTGTTCTTCATTTTGTCAGAAACAGAATAGTTTTTCTGGTTAATCTTTTAAAAGATGTTCAATTGTGGCAAGTTGTAATAAAAATGCAAGTATGTACTGACTGAAAAATAATCCCTGTGCTATAAACAGCTTCAGTGAGGTGTAGGAACATATTAGACACCATAAAAAAAGTACAGGAAGTGGAATGAAACAGAAGTTACCTTTATTGTCAGCTTCTCTTTCTGAAATGCTCTGGAATGGAAGATGATGATTACTCATGGAATGAAACTTCATCAAATGCAATGTCAATATTGTTGGTGGCATTTTCTGAATCGTGGGTGGATCTGTGGCCCTGGAGAGGTTCCTAGACATTGTAATTCACAAGAATTATAATTAACAAGGAAAAATTACTCATTTATTTACATTCCCATTTGAACACCAAATCAATTATTTGCTAAAAGCCCTTCAATGATCCCCAAATGCATAATTATTTAGTACATTGGTCCCACTTTTAGAGCACAGAAACTATGACAAAATGACTTTCCCCCCAAACTATTCCCGTACTACTCCAACTAGACATTTCTTTTATGGGTTTTTTAAGTTATATTGGTTTTTAAAATATCAAAATATTTTATGCAAAATATTTCATTTTTTTAAAAATTCACTCTTGCTCTTGGGTGTATGTGCAATTGTTAAAGATGTACTGCAGATTGCAATAAATTCTGAAATTAACACTGAATATATTTTCATATTATGTTTACATATGGGTAGGTTTTTTTTAGACTCCCTATCTTTTTTAGATTTATGAGATTCTCTACAATAAGATTTTGTGTGAGTATATTTAAATTTCATATGTGTATATATTTATACACACTGAGACTGAGGTTACATACTTGCTTTAATTTCTCCCAATCTTAAAAGCTCATAAAATATTTAAGCTGTTTCAGAACCAGAATAGAAATGCCTCAAACTGTTGTTGAAAATTGCATCCAACCTTCACCTACCCGTGCTAACGAATGGGGCAGTGTAAGCACCCAGCGCATCAATCAGAGGGAATCAGCGCGCAGGACCTCAGGGGCTAACCTTGCCCTCTGCCTGCTCCCCATCCCTCTCTCTCCTTTGACCTTAACCACAGCTGCTTAGCCAAGGACTCATTGGTCCCTCTCCCTGTTGCCTGTCATCCAGCTGACAAGGAGACCTCCATCCGGGAATAAAACGATCAAAGGGTAGCAGAACGAATAATCTGTAAACTGTTGCAAACAGCCAGGGTCAGTTGACTTAAAGATGTCCATGGCTTCATTCATTCATTCAGCAAATATTTTTCGAGAATTTAGCTCATAGCATGCATTGACAAGTAGTTAACGAACAAGTTCCACATTTTCTCTGCTCTTACGAAGGCTGCAGACACTTAACCGCTGGGCCCAGAGATGGACTTCAGTGGTTATCCCTCCTGCCTTGCGAGCACAAGGTCCTGAGTTCGATTCCCCATATTAAAAACAAAGACAAAACAAAAAGATACTTAACTGCAGAATAAATAATGCCCATAAAGAAAAATACAAGGTGTGACGAAATCTTTACTTGACCTGAGGACCCTACCCTGGGCTTTACTGGGATAAAAGGTGACTAGGGAGTGTCACTCCCAAAAGTAGATATCAGGGCCCCAAGGAAGGGCACTTTTCCTGAGCAGAACAGGCTGGTGATTGGAGGAAGACAAGAGGAGGCATGGGGCATGCAGGAACATACAGGCAGCTGTGTGGCTGCCACACAAACGCCCTGGAGACCATGCAGGAAATGGAGAGGCTGTGATAACCATAGGCGGTGGACACCCTGGACTCGATCCTCATGGCCGTGGAAGATCTGACACAGTGTGGACACGAGCACACCCGTGTGTTTCAAAGCTTGCTTGGCCTGCAGTGTGGAAAACAAATAAGAGTCCAGGACCACAGAGGGGACACCGGTCTAGAGGCTACTGGAATATTTCAGGTGGTAGTTGTCACTCTGGATGGGGGTGGGGAGGGAGGAGACCTGGGAAGAGCCCAGGTGGGCACAGGTGAGCCTCACCACAGCACAGAGGGCAGAGATGCCAGGAGAAGGGGCTGCCACAGAGCCCGTCCGCTCAAGCCCTGGAGCCCGTGCCTCGGAAGTGACTGCATTTGACGATATGGGGTCCTCGCTGATCCGAGACCCATCGTGGATGCCAGCAGCACAGACAGCACTGCACCTCATGCTTGCTTTTTTTTTAAATTTTTTAAATTTTTTTTTGAGGTACCGGGTATTGAACTCGGGTCCTTGAGCTTCCAGGGTAGGTGCGGTACCACTTGAGCTAAATCCCCAGCCCTTTTGCTACTTTTTAATATCCATACACACACGAACTTTAATGTACACATGAGGCAGTGTAGGTGATTAATAACAACTAATAATAAAATGAAACAATCACAACCATGCACTCTAATAAAATCACCAACATCATTACTCTTGTGCCTGTACTGAAAGGATCCTTCAGGCAGAAGCCGTGCGATTCTCCAGCAGTCACTACTACGAGGTGCCTACGGGGGCTGCGGAGTGCCTAACGGGCGGGGGACCCACATAGCATGGAAACACTGACTGAGGCCGTGATCATGGTGGAGGTATGTGGAGGGAAAAGGGGGTGAAATTCCATCACCCTCAGGGGAGTGTAAAATGTCAACCATATGAACTGTTTATTTCTGGAATTTTCCATTTACTATTTTCATACTGCAGTTGGCCACAGGTAGCTAAACT
The DNA here is from genome assembly GCA_004025085.1 of Thryonomys swinderianus. Lineage (NCBI taxonomy): Eukaryota > Metazoa > Chordata > Mammalia > Rodentia > Thryonomyidae > Thryonomys > Thryonomys swinderianus. Next base: position 33,964 of record PVIC010008805.1, read on the forward strand.
GCAGAGAGCAGCACCACAGGTAAGAGCGGGTACAGCGTGGGTCCCACAGGGTGATTAATGGAGTGTCTTAGGACAGGTCCTGACCTAAGACCCCGCCTCCAGATTTAGGTGTCTTGTTTAGGCCTGAGTGTGTCTTGGTTAAGCACTGCCCCATACGAGTTCCCAAAGGGACGGTGACTGGAAGAATAAAAGCCTTGGAATCCTTCAGTGACCAATCAAAACATTACAAATGCATCCTGGTCAATGAATGGAGCAGAATTTTTTTTAAATAGAGTTGTGGCTAAAACAATAGAGAAAAGAAGTCACAAAGAAAGCCCAGCATAGCTCTGTACACCCTAGAGAAGAATCAGAGGTAACGTGGAGACAGTACAGTACTGGCACGGAAGTTTCACAGGCATGATGCCCTTTGGGCTACAAATATTGGGCGGCACCAACTGCCAGCGGTCTCTGGGGTGGACACGGGTTGGAAATACAGACTAGTACAATATGATGTGAAAATATAGACTAGTAAAAAAAAAATAAAGACAATGTTTGCATCGCACGTGCTTACCTACCCCCCCCCTCCTTCCCTGCGACTCCAAAGAGCTGTGATTGCTGACATTCTTTTTCAGGTGAAATTTGCATACGATAAAATGAACAAACTCTTGAAAATGTTCAAATGGTTTTACTGAAGTTCAATGATCATAAAAGAAACTGAACGTATTTGAATATATGCTTTGCTAAGTTTTGATCTATACGCATACTTGTGAGACGAGATACTGAGGTCGAAAGAATGAGCTTATTTATCATGTGCTAAAGGTTCCTTAGGCACCTTTGTAATTTTCCCTCCTGACCCTTCCCAGGCAACCAGGCAACTACTCTTTGTTACCAGCTTCATTTTTATTTTCTAGAATTTTGTATAAATGGAACCACATGGTATATATTCTTGCTTTACATGTTCTTTTTAAAATTCAGCATAATTTTAAAATTCAAAATATTTATTCAAAATATAATATCTCAAATTATATTTAAAGGTAGAACATTAAATGTTTCCATTTGAATACGATTATTGAAATTTTTACAGTTGAAATTTTACATTATTTGCATATATGTCATCAATACTGCACAACATGTTTATGGCTTTTGTTAAGCATTCCATCAGCCTTTAAAATAAATTTAAATGATGAGAAAAATAAATACTGAATATAAATATTTTCTATGCTCTTCATTCCATGTCTTTCTGCCTCCTTCTACCTCTCTGAGGATTTTAAATTACCCTCAGAGTTGGCTGTTTGAAATGTTCCACAGTTCATTAATTGTTTTTCCTTTGTGACTTATCGGAATGCTTTGATAACAGTGTCTTCAATTCATTAGTCTTTTTTTCTCCAACACAGATGTTGAATCTCATCTGTTAATGCATTCCAGTGTATTTTTTATTTTGCACAGTATAGTTTTTATCTTTTAAGTCCAGGTTAGCTTGGGCTTGTATGTACTTCCACATCTCCATTGAACTCTTTTGCCTTATGGAATATAGATGAGATTATTCTTTTTCTGTCTTTTCTACTAATTCTACTCTAAGTGTCAATTTTTGGTCAATTTTCATTGATTGACCTTTCCTTTTTATGGGTGGTATTTTTCACTTGTTTGCATGTCCAGCAATCTTTGATTGGATGCCAGACATTGTGGATTTTACCTTTTTCAATGGCAGATTGTGTACATTTTTTCATTTTTTTGAAACAGGGTCTTGTTCTATAGCTCAGGCTGGCCCTGAACTCACTATGCAGCCCAAGATAGCCTTGAACTCATAGCAATCCTCCTGCCTCTGCCTCCCAAGTGCCAGGATTACAGATGTGAGCCACCATGCCCAGCATTGTGGTATGTGGTACCAGGGATCAAACTTAGGGCCTTGCACTTGCCAGGCAGATGCCAGAACCACGGAGCTAAATCCACAGCCCCTGTGTAAATATTCTTGCGTGTTGCCCTGGGATGCAGCTGGTTACTTCAGTGCCAGTGGAAGCTTTAAAGTGCTGCTTTTAAGACTGTGGAGTCCCAACCATGCTCAGTCCTGTCCTCCACCACTGAGGCACTGAGGGCTTTTCCTGTGTGATCTGTGAACTACAAAGTTGCTCAGTCTGAAGAGAGGAGACAAGTACTATTCCCGACCCTATGTGGGTACCACACACCCCCACTTCCCATCCAGATGGCTCCTCTCCTGACCACACTGATGGTTGCTCACTTTAAGTGCAGGATGGGGGCTCCCTGCTGACCCGTACACCTTTCTCGTGGTGTCTCTGTTCTCTCCACTGCTCTGTTACGAAAGCTGCAGTCACCTTGCCCACGCGAACCCTCACGGTGCTGAAGGTATTTGTCAAGCCTCAGACTCCCCCAAAGTAGTAAACTGAGGCAGTGGTACAATTCACCTCAGTACTTCATGCCTCTCTCCTCTCTCTCTCTCTGCCCTTCTTTGCCTAATGTCGGATGTCCATTGCTTTTATTTGCCTATTTGGTCCATTTATTGCATAAGGTATGGAGGTATCTTTGTCATCCCATCCTGGCTAGAAATGATGGCTTGAAATACACAAGTCTCAGTGTACAGTTTGCTAAAATGTTGACAAATAGCTTCATTCACCTGCAGAACTTAAACCCCGATCTAGGTAAACAAAAAAACAGATTGCCGTAGCCCAAAAGTTCCCTCACTTCCTCCCCAGTCGAACTTATCCTCATTATAGGGGAAGTCACTATCGCGACTTTTCCATCCCGGATTAGTTCTGCCTCTCCTAGAACTCCAAATCAATGAATTCTGTGGTCTATGTCCTTAATGCTTTCGTTCAGCATCATGTTTCTCAGACTTGTCCACATTTTTCTTTGGGAAGCTTTTCTTCATTACTGAGTAGTATTTTATTGCCCGACCCTGTCACAGCTGGGTGTTCGTTTTCCCACTGATGGGCTCCTGGACTGTCTCCAGCTGGAGACTATTATAAACAAAGCTACTATGAAGAAGTCTCCTAGTGCAAGTCTTTCTATGGATGACTGTTTTCCTTTCTCTTGAGTAAACACCCAAAAGCAGACTGCCTGGATCATAAAAAAGGCATTTATTTAGTTTTATAGGAAACAGATTCCTTCCCCCAAAATGGTCACAGCATTTTACACTACCACCAAAAACATAACAGAGTTTTTGTTCCTACCCATCACCGATAACATTTGGTAGTTATCATTATTTTTTAACAGAACCATTCTAATCCACTGTGTCATAGTATCTCTCTGTGGGCTTCATGACATTTCCCTAATGACTAAGCAATATTGAGCAATTTTTAATGTTCTTATTAACCATTCATGTCTCATCCTATGTGAAATGTCTGTTCAGATCTTTTGCCCATATTGTGGTCATTTTTAGTTTTCAAAGTTCCCTGAAAATACTACATTGAAAAATAGTTTGCAGTGTTAATAATTATCTAGACACAAGCATGGACGTTTGCCCAAGAAATCACTTTTGTAACCAGACATGGAGAGAAATAAGTTCTACCCACTGTCTTTGCAAATCCACTCTTTGTTTTTCTATAGTCGGCCATTTTCTAGACCCTCTATTCTGGACATTTTCAAATTTACACGGAAGTACAAAGAATCATAAAATGAATCCCAATGTAACCATCATCAAAATTTAACCATTCCCAACATTTTACTGATTTGGTTCCCTTTACTCTTCCCCACTTTTGTTTCTGGTGGATTTTAAAGAAAGAAATCCCAGGCATTATATAATTTTACCCATCAATGTACCACAATTTGGACAAGCTGAACTTAAGACATCTACTTAGGACGTTTATTTGGTTCTAAGCATAGGACCAAGAGCTCTGAGTGGAACATGACCCAGGCCCAGACTTTGCCTAGACTCAATGAGGGAGCCCATCACTGGGAAAGAAACTTATAAGCTTGGGCCGGAGATTTAGCTCAGTGGTTCCGGTACCTGCCTCACAACCAGAAGGTCCCGAGTTCGATCCCGGTAACCACAGACAACAACGCTGGGTGTGGTGACTCACATCCACCAGCAATCAATACCACATACCACAATGCTGGGCGTGGTAGCTCATGCCTATAAACCCAGCACTCGGGAGGCAGAGACAGGAGGATTGCTGAGTTCGAGGCTGGCCTGGGCTCCACAGTGAGTTCGGGACCAACCTCAACTACAAAGTGATACCCTGTCCACCCCCCCCCCAAAAAAAAAGCTTGCAAGCTCTACTCAAACCACCAGGCACATGTCTTCCTAACATTGGCCCATAAAACTAGCTGTTGCAGGATGGAGATTTAGCTCAGTGGTTCTGGCACCTGCCTCATAAGCACAAGGTCCTGAGTTCGATTCCCAGTAACCACATACAATGCAGGGTGTGGAGACTCACACCCACCAGCCATCAATACTACATACCACAGTGCCGGGCGTGGTGGCTCACGCCTATCATCCCAGCACCCGGGAGGCAGAGACAGGAGGATTGCTGAGTTCAAGGCTTGGCTGGACTACATAACAAGCTCAGGGCCAGCCTGAACTACAAAGTGAGACCCTGTCTCAAAAAAAAATAAAATAAATCATTATTATTTCGAATAGTCTAGATAAGTGCTGACTGAAGCAGATCCACCAGAAGTGCCAAGTGGGCAGCGCTCACTGGCAGAGGAGTGAGGACACAGAAGGGAAGAGGCAGCGCTCGAGGGAAAGAAAGAGGCCAAACACTTCATCCATCCCCAAGGAGAGGCCTCTCGTAGGGATCGCCGCGGTCGGAAGTGTCACACACACACAGGCCGTGTCCTACACAGCCGGACGTGATGGGCCCCGAGTCAGGGCAGGTTTTCAGACTCTACAGAGACATCTGAATTCAGAAGCAGTAAGAATTCGAAATGGTCAAATGAGGCTGAACTGCGGGGCAGATCTGAAACCCAAGCCTGGTGGAAAGACCAGAAGGTGCAAATAATAAAACCCGCCCCCTGCCCGCGGCATCTCGTGTCTGGCTCATGTGGTCTGTCTGTTCCATTTGGCGCCTTTATGAGGTCCCCTGCAAGCCAAGCTTTGAATTTTCCTGCATTAGTCTCAGTTCAGCCTCTCGGAACCTGCGGTTATTCGTAAATTACCAAGGAAACTCCTCATCTGAAGTGGGAGCCACCTCTATAGGCTATAAATACAGAGCAATTAGCTTCTTAAGTGCCCTATTATGAAAAGTATAGCAAGGACACCTATGTGGACACACCGATTAGAGGACGGAACTCCATAGAGGGAAGGCCTTCTTTTAAAGTTGAATTTTTATAGAATGCGAGGGGTGGGGAAACCCATCAGAAATGAAATACCTTACGGTCAACCAATTTGGGCATGGCTTTTATTATCTTCTCTGTTCTCCAGGCCCCTGGTACAGCCATAGGGTTCAGAGCGCCCAGCCCGGTGGTAGTTATCCAAACAAAAGCACAGGGGTCTTTAGGTGGTGATCAATTAGTCGGAAATAAGTTGTTAAAGGGAAAGTAGACACTGAAGCCCTTGGGGAATGTAACCTGCTTTTACCCCACCTAAGAATGTTCTCCATGACCTAGCAGTTCCGTCTCGGGAAATCCATTCCCTTAGAGATACGCACATAAAAGCAAGGTTCATGAGTAACTGTTGCTGCAAAGCTCCAAACCCCTGTAATGTGAATAGCGAAATGGATGGCTTTAAATAACGTGGACTATTACACAACTATTTCCAAGTGAATCTAAACCGTGTAAGTTATAGAGGTACCTACATGGGCTTGAAGAATTACTGTGGAAATAGCAAATTGCTGAGGAATTTTATTTCAGTGTCCCATCTTTGTAAACAGGAAAGAATAAATAAATAAAAAGAAACAAAAGCTTGGAGCTAAAGAAGAATGGGAGAGGAGGACAGAAAGAGGAAGAGAGACAGACACCAGTCCTCTCGTCCAAAGCCTCTGCCCCCATGTGGCCCTCTCATGAAGCCGGTAGAGTCTGGAGCTCCCGTCAGCTCCGAGCCCACTCAGGGGAACAGTCACCGTCTCCCATATTCCAAGCGCAGCCAGTGGGAGGGTGAACGGGTTGTACAAGGACGGAAACACACGAGATCAAACAGGAAGTAAGGGTCCCGAGGGAAGCCGACTTGGAAGGTGAAGCTCTCTCCTCGCAGACCACGGAGACACAGGGGAGTTGTGGGGCCACATCGGGAGCAGGAACCATGGAGGAAGAGAGGACAGAACAAATATTTCTTAGGCTTCTCACGCCTTAGGAGATTCGTAACAGTAGCCATGACGAGTACGATGATATGATGGTGTAGTAAAGATGATGATGTTTAAGAGGTGTGTGATTGTTAAAGGGGCCTTTTCCACGTTGCTATCAATAGCTCCTTAGGCATCAGACAACTGCTTGCTGAATACCACGTTAGCATTTTACAGGCCTCGTACAATTAAACCATGACAGTTGATGAACTAAGTGTGCGATCTCTTCATTTCATAGATGATGAAATTGAGACTTGAGAGGTGAGATAAATTAGACTAAGATTACACATCTAATAAATAAAAAATCCAGAACTGCAAACAAATTCTACCCCCCGCCTGTCGCGTCCGCCTCGACCAGCAAGGAAGACACGACCCTTTAAGAGTTCTTCCACAAGCAGTTTATTCAGGAACCTTGAAAACATCTTCCGACCCCGGAGAGAAACGCCCACAGGCTTAAGTACCCTTAGGTCAGCCAATCTCAGTGGGCCATGTAGGCAAAGCAGATAGGCTACTCTAATGCGGAAACAGGCACCTGAAGCAAGCACAGCCAAATAAGGACTTGTTTACCACAGAAAGCGCTCGCCAGCAGACTGGCGGAAGGCGGAAACCAGCGCCATCTTTAAGGGGCGGTACATCGCAGCTTTCCACACCCGCCTACCCGTTTGTGTCCTTCCATTGTCCCTGCTGACCAAGTTCAACGAGCCTCCATTTGGAACCACTGAGTCCAGGTTTCGTCTGGACACCGAAGAAGCGTTTTTAGACAGCACTGTACGTGCTATTAGGACGGCCCTATACCCAGGTGAGGTCTGTGTCTACCACGGACACCTGGGGGACATCGGGCTGCTGTTACAGACAGTGTGATGACAGCAGAAATGACGCCACGTGAGCTCAGAGGCTGAGCTGTAATGGAAGAAATCTGCAGAGGCTTCTGCCTCCCATCTGTTGGCTTCTTCCCAGCTGAAGCCCAAAGACTGTAAAACGCCTTAGCAGAGGCCCTTTCTCTACCAAGTTCTGCCAAAATTCTGGATTCCTGTGCAAAAAGAATGGTTGGGTTGGCCTGTTACAACGGGTAACCAGAATGCGTAGGGGCTTTAAGTTCTGCGGTGATGGGTTTGCAATCGATGTGAATGAATAAATGAATGCATGAATGATACACACAAATCCCAGCCCTGCCTGGCCTGACACATGAGGTAGGAACACCTTGTAAACCAGAGTCCTGTCTCAGTGCGAGGCTATCTTGCAGGAACTGCTTGAAAGAGACAATTTGCACCGTGATTCATAACATTTTCAAGAGAGGAAGAACTGGAGAGGAGCCATCTAACCCTTGGGGGCTGAGCCGATCAATGATGAGCTGAGAGCGTCCCCAGGAAACTCACTTCTGCTGTCTAATTTGGATTCCAGAGTTGAGTTGAGCACCTGGAACTGAACATCCTCTGTAGAATACAGGAAAGGTTGCGATTCCCAGCCAAGTCTGTCCCCTGGTGTCGACAGTAATTTGATGTCTGGCAAAGAGAGGGCACCTTGTATAGCAAATGCACAAATAAATTTCACCGCCTAATTAGAAGCATAACGGAAAGCTAATAAGCTGGCCCCCCGCTTTGTGAGCCCATGCCCTGCGCATGGGCTGGGCACAGGTTGTGTTGGCAGGGCTGGCTGTGTCCACCAGGTTCCACGAGCAGAAGAGAGTAAAACCAGGACAGCACCTGCAAGATATTCTGTGAACCCGCTGCGTGCAGAGAGCTGCTGTCTGCTCCTCTAGCTCATTGTGCTGATAAAAATAGTTCTGTTTGTTTAGCTTGTTTCAACTCTACTGTTGTTCTCTTGAAAGCAAGTGAGACCCAGAAAAGCGTTCCCAGCCCATCTTCTACCTCTCTTGGTGGTCCCGCCCCTTGGAGCAGCGCCCCCTGCTGTCTGCCTTGGTGGATTTTTGCTTTTCCATTGTAAGATGGACCGAGGCCAAGACCCAAAAAGGCATCGGTGTCCTGAGCCAGTTCACCATTGGATAGAAACTGTCCCTGACAAGACACTGAAAAGGACCCATCAAGTGGTAGCAGATCATGTGACTCCTACTGAGGGCTGGGAGCAAACTGCTGCCCATTATATCCTCTGCTCTGATTGCTTGTGTGAGCTTGGCCAGCTGTAGGTGGTTTTAAAGACATAAGACCAGAGGAAGCCAGGGTGCAGTCGTCTCAGGAGGGCGTGGGAGTACACGGGGTGCGGCCAAGTCTTTCCAGGGCTTTGCCTGTGAAAGAAAACAGGCTCAGAGCTGTAAGGGACGAGGAGCCAAGAGTATGCTTTGGTGATCAATGTTTAGAAAAGACCTGGGACTTAACGCAAAGGAACTAACTGCTGGACATGCTTCTAAGTAAAATGGTCGATCCCAAACTAAGATAGTTCATGGGAGGAAACATGTTTACGACAAATCTTTGATTCAGTGTTGTTCCAGGGCAGTTTTTCTTATATATGGTCAATCCGGGGTTAAATAGAATTCTTATATTAAAACTTTTAAGTTTAGGACCAAGGATTTAGCCCAGCAGCACAGCACCTGTCTGGCAAGCACAAGGTCCTGAGTTTGATCCTCGGTACACACACACACAATAAAAACTTTTAAATTTAAAGTTTTAACAATATATTGGATCTGGCTGTATTTGACTTGTAAGTCATGTCTTTTTATCTCTTCAAAGAGCTGTTTTTGAGAGCACATTACATATTGGTATGAGTTTCAAAAAAACAAAACGCTTCAGATCCATTTGGGGTAACATGGAAAAGGCCAATAGAGACACAGGTGACTTTCCTGATAAGAGACTTCTCCCCTTCCTCCACATCCAAGTGACACAGTGGTGCAGGAGGAGCACACGACCCTGACATCGCACCATGCCACCCACAGGACAGCCATTGGGCCCAGCAGACGGGAAATGCCATCACTTACTGCTGCAAGCTGGAGAAGGACCCACGGACACGCACATGTGTTCAGCCCTCGCCTGAGACCACTACAGCACAGGAAGAATACGCGAGAACTCGAGATGAAGAGTGGAAGCCCTGACTGAGGGAGGGTCTGAGTAATTATGCCGGTCACACATTCACACAGGGTCGCTGGTCCGTCCAGCAAGACGGCTTTGAGTTCTTCATGAGGAAATAAAGGTGCCGTTCTCCTCAGGATGTCGTGACTAACAACAACGACACTGGCCCCAAACGCCTCGATCACACCGATCCAAAGCGTGGCTTTTGAGCCCACGTCTCTGACGCTTCCCATTTCCATGAAGTTACATTTCAGAAGATGAAAAGCTCAATGAGCTTGCTTCACGAGGCAAGGAAGAATTTCATTCATTAATTCCTTCGCCAACTATTTGCAGAGAACCTACTGCTTTCCGAGCACAGGAACCTGTGTGTAGAAAAGGTACCAGAAATGTACTTTCCAAACACTACATCACAGCAGTGAAAATCAGGAAAGGTTCCAGAGTGTGAAACAGAAAACCAGAAAACCCGACACTGCGGGGTTGTGGCCGTGGGGGAGGGGAGACGGGCGCTAAACCGGAGTTGGACCCCACTTCCTCAGACAGCTCTGGCAGGTTATCCGGGGCACCCCATACCCTGAGGGTAAGAAATTCAACCCTGGTTTCATCTCTCCAGTTTGAGACATTATTGCATCTCTACCTTAATATTGCAAAGTCTATATTTGGATGTTAAAAAAAAACTAGATTGGATGGGGAAAATAGGCGAGATATAAAAGTTACTAATTTTAACACATTTTTTATAATGAAGGCGCTGCTTTGAAAATCTTCTGTTTCCACATATGTGGCTGATTTAGCTTGACTTATTAACTTCAGTAGAACTGAGAGATGTTTTTCCTTCTGACAACTCCTATGTTCTCATGTGACACAGCTCGGCCCGCAGCTGCTGCGAAGATACCGCGGAAGGGGCTGTGTTGGTCAACGGAGCTTTGAGCCGGGAGAAGGTGGTCAGGGGCCTTCTCCTCCGGCTGGCTGCCCGCGGAGCCCGCTGCCCACCGCCAGCCCCACAACCAGAAAGCCTTGGCCTCCGGGCAGCACTTCCGAGCCGGAACGGGAACAAGAGCCCATCGTGGCAGGTCCGGACCCCACAGTGAAAGCCCTTCACAGCAGCGGAGGGGCCCCGCGACCGGGTGGATGCGGCATCGCCTACGGGACCCAATTCGCAAGGGAAAATACTCATTTTGAAATGGACTCTTCACCACCGCTTGGATTTCGATGCCCAGAGCTCCCCGGGAAGGGAGTCAAAGGAAATCATGTCGCACCACACGCCCCCCCCAAAACCACCTCCAGCGTTTTGCCAACGCAGAGAGGTGCGACAAGGTCAAGGGTGACAGGGGTGAAATCTGGGTCCTTCCGGCCTGTGACGCTGCCCTGGGGCTGGCCGTCCCCGCCCCTGCGGGAGGCCCGCACACCCCGCGCCCGGACCGTGCTCGGCAGCTGCCGGCGCCGCCACCCGCAGGCCCAGCGCCGCTGGGTCGCACGAAGCGTCCCTCTGGAGACCCCCCTAGCGGTGCGGAGGCCCCGCGCTCCCGAGGGTCCCCCCAGCACAAGGCGCACAGCAGCTGCCTGGGAGCTGTGGGCGGGCCGATAAACAGAGCAAAAGCGCTCCTGTGTGCGGCCGGGTTTGGAGCGGCCGCCTCGCAGCACAAGCCTCACACCCAGCTGAGGCGCTGCTGAAATCACCCAGAACCGCTGACCCGGGGCCCGACAGCAAGGGCTCTGCCCGCGGGATGAAGCCAAGGGCCTCTCCCAGACGCTGGGGCGGAAGGGGCCCCGAAGCGAGTCCGTGGCAGGTCAGTGAGCGCAGGGCCGGGCGGCCAGGGCCCTCTCCGCAGACTCTCGGACTCGTGTGTGGGAACAGATCCCCGCGCGGCTTCTTCCCGGCGCCTGGTGGTAACCGCTGCAACGTGTCACCGTCACGACCGGCCACCCGTGCCTGACTATTCCCCCTGCGCTCTGCGGCTGGAAACGGAGGAAGAGAGGAAGAGGATTCTGTCATCAGAAATCACACGATCTTCTGGCTGTCGAAGAACTGTTGGGATCTAAAGGTCAAACGCGCGCACCCCGAGAAGTCGGTAGAACTGCGCGAGCCGGGTTCCCTCGCCGCGGGCCTCAGAACGCGGGTGTGAGAAACTGCTCGGAGCGGGAGCCTGCACGCCTGTTGCCTCTGTGGCAACGGAGAAAGAGGGGGCGGCCAGAAGCTTTGCGGAACGTACGACAACTTTCTTCCGGCAAGGAAAGCCTGACGCAGGCCAGGGATGGAGGAATCTCAAACGCAAACGCCTGCCCGGGCCAGGTCGGGGCTGCCTATCACCCAGACCGTCCTGAAGGAGGCACAGTGCAGTGGACAGGGCAGACCGCCCGCGGCTCCAGGGCCTCTGCAGGCCAGAAATCCCCACCACGGATGAGATCCCAGGGTGGGACCCAAACACGCCGTGAATGTCTAAACAATTTAAAACATTCCCTACAGCCAAAGGCGCTTCGCCATGAATCTCGCTCAGAATCGCCCCCCTCCACTCAAGCCCACGGGTCCCACTGCTCCTCTCCCAGCTCTTGCAGAAGGGTCTTCAAGAAGTGTGATAAAATGCGCTTCGAATGCTGCTGCCAAGTGCCACGAGTGGGACAGCGGGCTCGGGGCAACATCACTAGGCCCCTTTGTCCGCCTTGTTCATCGGAGCTGGCACCACGTGGCGTCTGACTCTTGCCCAAAGTCTAAATGACCGTCAAAGGTAAACATTTCGAATCAGTGCAGGACACTGAGTCGGCCATGAAGACTCTCACAGAAGAGGATTTCCAGAGCTGCTTCAGAAAGTGACGAGGACGCTGGGACAAGTGTGGGTGGCATATGTGTCCGGAGGGATATTTTGAAGAGGATTTATGGTCATGTGTCCTTCACAGTAACAATTTTTTAATTTAAAAATTCACCATACTTTTCCTCATACCTCACATAATTAAAATATATCTATGAATTTGCCCTAAAAAAAAAAACTCATTGTGTGAGTATAAATTGGGAAATAAAAACAGCATATGCGTCTACACTGAGCCTCGGATTTGATGGCGTCAGGGAGCTTGGCACTGGGTGACCCCAGAGGCCCCGTGGGGGGAGGTACACCCCACCCAGGGCACCCAGGGCACCCAGAGCCCCAGCGCCACACTTGGCACCAGTTGGACTTTCGGCCTCGGAAGGCTCCGTGCTCCTGAAGGGTCCCGGCACAGGGTGGACAGCAGCGGACTGGGAGCTGTGGGTGGGCTTATAGATAAAGAGCAAAGTCTTTCTTAATACATGAACCGATCTCTGCTGACCCTAAGTGCCAGGCACTCTTCTGGGAGCGGATCTCTAGCTCCATGAGGAACCTTAGTGGGCTCTACCCCCATCTCCTGGAGAAGCGATTCAGTCGCTCTACAGAGAGTCAAGGCTTAGACTGAGCCTGGCACCCGGGACCTGACGGACCTACTCGCCTCTCCTCAGAGAGGGCCGTGGGGGAGGCTGGGAGAGGCCAAGCGGGGCGCTGGGCCCAGTTAGCTGAGGCTCATCTTAAGTCAGGCTCCATGTCACTGTGGCCAGGCTCGGAGTCGCACGTGGAGAGCTCGTTTGAGGGTCACGTGGTCATAAAGAGACTGTGCCGCTCAGCGTCCAGGAGACTGGTGCAGTAAGAGCTTCGTTTTCATCACAGCCAGCTTTGCCCTTGCACAATAAACAGAATTAAATGTAAAACTACAGCACAGCAAGAAATGGGTGACTTGACTACATTCATGTCTACCATGAGGCCAGACCCAACGCCTCTCGCTGCCGCGGAACAGCCCCACTCATGTCCCCACTGCTGGCTGCACCTCTGGAGCCCATGCTCCCTGACAGCTGGGTGGGTGCTTGCCTCCCCCTGCTCTACCCTCCCGGGCTCTGCTTCCAGAAGCCCCGAGGGCCCCAGGCTCCTGCCCCTCCCCCAGCCCCACCCCTCCCTCTGGTCCTTTCAATACCTCTGTGCACTTCCACTCAAGGTGCTATATTTTATTTTTAAAAAATTTAAAGGCTGAGGATGCAGCTCAATATAAAGGTCCTGGGCTCATTCTCCAGTACCACAAAGAGAAGAAAAAAGAAAAGAGAAAGGAAAAGAGAGAAGGGAAGGGAAGGGAAGGGAAGGGAAGGGAAGGGAAGGGAAGGGAAGGGAAGGGAAGGGAAGG
>PVIC010008806.1:0-47185 GCA_004025085.1 Thryonomys swinderianus
GACTGATTACTGGTTGTGGTATTGTTGTATGTGGTTATCCAGGATCGAACCAGGGATCTTGAGCTTGCTAGGCAGGCACCGAACCACTGAGCTAGATCTCCGGCCCCCTTTAAATATTATCTATTTTATAGTACCATTCCTACCTCTAATGTTCTCCTCAAGAAAAAAGAGAATCCTACCTAGTTTTGTGACTACTCTTTTTATTTCATTTGACACTCTAATGCACATCATTGTCTGAGAAATTTGTCAGTGCTAAATAAATAACACTAAGTATAAAGATGAGTGAAAGTCTTAGATTGACCAAGCCACTGCTCAAATGCCCAGATATGGAAATGGAATCTATTTTTCAGACTTTTAAAATATCTAGGAAAATGCAAGCCATGAATAATCTTTTATTTTTTAAAACAATAATATGCTGGATTTTCTTTTTTAAATTTTGTGCAAATTTTTAAAGGACAAAGGTAGGGACTTTCTATGACTGTATTTCAACAGGATTTATCCAAAAGTATGTGAATATGTTTTGTATGAATTAGGTAAATATCTCAAGACTTAGTTTAAGAATAAAATGAAACAGAGGCATCTGTTGAAAACTCCCATAACCCTGTGGCAGCTGCTATTAAACCATTAACAGGATCAGGTTTCATTTAAACCAGATTTACCATTTTCTACAACAGCCCATGGGAAAGCTAAAAACATTAGGCACAAATTACTGACAAAAGAGATCCTTAATCAAGCCGTACTTTTCATTTGGCTAGTTGGCTGTGAGTAACATTTGTGATAAGAGAATCAAAACTAAATGAGGAGAAAGAGAAATGGAGTCAGAAACCTCTTTGGGCCATCATTTAAAAATAAAACTGGCCTGATACTAATAACAATAATTTCATCTATTTTTATCCCTGCATTTAGAAGTGAAAACTAGTTTCTTTCTTATACTAAACTGGTCTGGTTCAGCCACATTCAAAATAAAGGAAGTAAGAGTTTGGGGAGTAGTGAAAATTCTTTCCTTAATTTTGTTGTAGTGTTGGGCAAGTCACTTCTTATTTTGTATTTAGACTTGTATGTTGTATTTAAGATTTTACTTTTGTATTTAGGTTGTGTTTGAATTCTTTCAAAACAATAATGATTATAAATATTTTCCTCATAGAGTGGACACAATTATCAATTTAGACAATAAATTTAAAACTGCAAAATGTGCCTTACAATTATTTATTTTAGAACTTTATCTCAACTGCTAAGATGACTTAATAATACATTTTAATAAAAAAGAACATTCATTAAAGTACATTCTGCAGAAGTGAAAAGGCCTCCTACAAGATATAGTTCAAGGCTACCAAATATGATATACGATATGAATCCTATAGAATAAAGATGATGCTATGACACTTGTGGTGATGCCCATAAAAACCTGATCTCAACCTAGTCTACAAAACAGGAGACTCTTACACAACTACCCTGATGAATAACTCTTTTAAAAAGTAAACATATGAACAAGATGAAACCTAGTCACTGATACTAACTGAAAAGGAAGATAGGAGCCATAAATTATTCAGTGAAGAAATTCATCTGACAAGAGTTGGGTTTTTTTTATTTATTATTTTAGTGCCTTTCCCATGCTGCCTGTTGTATGAGAGATCTTTTGACCTGTAATATGTAGCTTGGGACTCATTCTTTTTCTACGTGGCAAGAAAGATCACTGTTTCATTGTAGTTTTCTCAAAGGATATTATCTACAAACTTGATTATAAGCACAGTTGGCCATGTGGAATATTTTTGAGTATTTTTCAGAACATTTATAATTTAAAATTATTTATTTACAAGGGAATAAATGTATATGTCTCCCTAATACAAGCTACCAATGCCAACTCATAAAAGTTAGTAGTTGAGGGTAATAATATTCTTGCATTATCTTTATTTTCTGAGTACCATGAAAAACACTTCTTTGGAAGAAATAGATGAACTACACACCTGAATTCCACTGCATACCTTCAGGGAGATACATTTTATCTTTCGTAAAGAATAAGGTACATGTGGAAGATGAGTGGAGAACAAGTGGAATCCAAGAAACAAATGAGAAATTTGAAGGCCAAATGTTGAGCAGATGATCAGAAGAAAAGCAACATTTCTATTGACTTGGACACCAAATTATTTAAACTAAAACCTTCCAAGAATTCTATAAAAAGTGATGCAATTTGATCCTGCTATCCCCTTGCTAGGAATATACCCAAAAGAATTTAAAAACTCACATTGGAAAGACAGATGTACACCCTTGTTCATAGCAGCTCAGTTCGTGATAGCTCAGTCTTGGAAACAACCCAAATGCCCATCAACTGGAGAGTGGATAAAGAAGATGTGGTTTTTTAATAAAATGGAGTATTACTCTGCCATAAAGAATGACAAGATGGAGCCATTTAGGTGCAAATGGAGACACCTGAAGGATATACTATAAGTGAAATCAATAGATCACAGATAGGCAAATTCCGGATCTTTTCTTTGACATAAACACCTATAAATGCAAATGATCTCTGGAAAGTATGACAGCTTTTATAGAGTGGGAAATTTCCATAGGAAATTTGGTGTGGGAATGTAATGAGGGGAAGGAATAAATATGATACAGAAACAAAATAAAAGAGTATGTATCAAGGGGGTGGGGAAGTGTGGGTGGGTAGGGTTATGGGTAAAAATAAGAATTAACTTGTGTCATATACTGGTACAAATTCCCCAATATTATACGTGATTGTGAGATATATATAAATTGTACCAATAAAGAATTCAATTTAAAAAAGCAAAACAAAAAAAATGATGCAAGATAATGAAAATACACAGTCATGAAATAGTGTTCATTTTTATGTACTGATTTTTTTTGTAGTGATTGTGAAGGTTTTTTTGTCAGAAAAATTCAAATAATTTTTTAAAAGCTTGAAAATGAAAGCTAAGAAAGCCCTAGAATGATATAAGTAGAGCCTGCTAAGAGATTCTTGTCAGAAGGCTGATGGAAATGCAAACAGTAAAGGTGAGGATCATGAAGTTTCAATTGGTAATAATTATCCTGACATATGGACTAGAGACCACATGTGTCACACTATGGCAGAAAATCTGTCTGCATTTTGCCTATGTTCTTACAATTTGTAGGAGATTGAGACTAAAGACTAATCTGATGGAGGAAATTCAAAGACAAACAAAATTTCTGGTTGTGGCTGTATTTGTTCAGATTAAAAATTGGGGGCAAAAGGCAGAGCACAACATTTTTAAAAGTTAAATTCTGGCTTAAAAGAAACCATGTGTAAAGTTGAAGCCAGAGGAGATGCGGCTGCTGAGGAAACTAGAAAACACTAAAAAGAAATAAAGCACTGGGCTGGGGATTTAGCTCAGGGGTCCTGGCATCTTCCTTGCAAGTTCAAGGTTCCGAGTTCAATCCCCAGTACAAGCCCCCCCACACACACACACACAAACAAAAACACAAAGAAACAAAGTACTTTGTGCAGGGATAGGAAGAAAGATGCCTTGAGGGCATCTCAAAAAACCAGCAAAATGCTAATCATGGCAGGCTCAAGGGTGTATAGATGTCAGCTGTGCTTCTTAGAAGAGTCCCAGGGACCCCAGCTCAAGAAGGGCCTTTTAGGGAACTGGTTCCCTGAGATTAATTTGTCTGGCTGAGCCATCCCGCAACTCAGAAACCACTGATTCAGCCAATGATCATGGAAACACTTTTATTAGTTAGTAGCCAGAGCATGTATTTTTGCTGCTAAACCTTACAAAAATATTTTTTTTCTCTTGCCATGGTGACAACCAACACCCCAGATTGTCCATAACCCACCTTTGACACAGGCTAAATATGGATAGTCTTGATCTGTCCTAAAGTGTACATGTGTTATGAGTGGAAAAGAAACTGCTATGTTCTATTAAGCTATTGAGATGTGGAAGGATTTCGTTGGTATTTTTGTTGTTCTTTCTACAGCATAAACTATGTACATGTTGACTGATCTGATGCATTTTCCCTGTATTTATTCAAATGTAGTCTTAAGCCTAGAAACAGGATTGTTATGTCCCATACCCATAAGAAGGTAAAATCAAGGATCTAGTGGCTCTTTGTCAACACTAAGATAAAGCTAATAGTAGAGAAATACGCAAATAATCTTAGTGGACTTAGCAGACAAAAAGAATGTTGGACAATGCTCAGTTTGTTCAAGTGAACTCTACAGTTGTGTTCTTGGACCTTGCTTTGCTTGCAATCCTTCTAAATGTATCTTCAGTGCTTCTGCTGACTTTATATATAGTATATAGAACTCTTAAATCCAAATTGTTCAATCATGCCTTGTTTAATTACCTCTCTCATTTAAATGAGAAGATGTATGTCCTAGACATTGAAAGTATGGGCTTTTGCATTTGATAAATGTGAGATCAAATTGCTGGGGCATGGTGCAAACATGACAGATAAAGAGAATAGGAACTAAACTAAATGGTGTCTTCCAGATTTAACATTCTATAGGGAATAAGGATAATCAAGAAAGTAAGTCAAAATAATTTGCATTAGAAATAACAAAATACTCTTAGAGAGAGACAACTCAGGACAGATAAATGGGAACTGATGCTACAGAAGAGGGTAATCTAGATTATCCTTTGAGAGTTTTATAGTACCATTATTTTCTTTCCCATTCTCCCAGCCAAGACAAATGAATAGGCAAATTAACTCTAATCTCTAGTCTATCTACTATAAGGTAAAAGAGAGTAATTATTCTTCAAAATTTATCTTGGCCTAGGGATCAAGGACACCACTGAAACAACTATAACTCTCCTAGCTTCTCTCATAGGAAATTCAACTGTTACTCCCCATTCCACTGGAGAACTGTTGCTCTTGTGTCAAATATAGCAGTTTAAGGTATGTGTGTGTTAGCAAATTGAATTTGTAAAAATTCCTTAATCATAAATATGGGCATCATATCCACTATTAACATGTATTCACTAAACCAAGATACTTTTTAAAGCACTAGATCCTCATGAACTTACACAATAATCTCATGAAGTAAATTATATTACAGATCTCATTTCCCAAAGGGAATAGAGATAGGAAGCCTTTCAGAGCCCTATTCCTGCTATGCTTCCTGAATGCAGGACCAACCAGTGTTAAGGCCTTGAGTGCATTCATGGTAAAAGGTCCCAAAGCCACTCCATTCTATCTTGCTGACTGATCCTCCTGAATTCTCCAAACTGAGGAATGTGGACTCCCACTCTCCACATTGCTTTGTATTCATCCTGTTCTCTCCTAAATCAATCAACTAGGGTTCAGGCATCCAATACAACCCCCCCCCCAAAAAAAAGTTTTGTATGGCATAACCTAAGATCCTTACAGAAGGTCTTTGCACTTTGAGTAGCATGCTGAGGTAACCGTGACTCAAGTGACCACACTTGCAATAGTGAACCAAGAGGTACTTGAGCCTGCACTTCAAGAATACTCAATGTAGGTCTAAAGTTAAACAGGATTGTGTAACCTTTACCATGTACAATTAATTAACACCCACTTGTTAGAACAACTACTTTAGTGTCTAAAACCTGACTGATTCATACTTGAATCACTCCTGGTTACACAATACAACCTTTCCACCATTTTCCATCAAACATGACTAAAATAAAGAGGAAACACAGCCGTATATCATCTCATGTCGTCATGTTACAATTCCATTAGTGACCTCAACCTCAATATCTCATTATTCATTACTTCACATTGTGTTCAAATGTTCAACTAAGAATATCTCATTCTAGAAATGAAAACAAATCTAAATGAATATTTTAATTTAGAAAATTCACTTCTGAGATTCTCACCCTCCTGTCTCCCCAGCCCTTTTTATCTGAATGTGAGAACAAAAAAATTGAGTTTCCTTTTCAGTTTTTCCAGTTAAACAAAAGATAGATCTTTCCTTTCATTTTCCTTGAGAGTTGAACACATTGGGGAAAAATTGGGCACAGCCCATTACTTTTACAAACCACAGTGAGTGAGCCTCAATGCACAAAAAGATAGCATTTCTGAACATCTGTAGGCTGATTAGATCAAAGACCAACAAATTAACCACAAATGATTTTATAAGGAACATGCAAATATATCACTTGGAAAGGAGAAAAATTTTGGCAATAATTGTGAATCAGCACCTTCCCTTTGGACAGCCTGTATTGTATCAAAGACGTCTAGTGGTCAAGTAAATGCCTATACAACATTTTATATTTTATAAAGCTCTTACATGCACATTATCATGTTTGGTCTGTATATCATCTTTATGATATTGTTGATATTGAGCATTTTACAGGTGACTAAAACAAAATGTTTTAAGAAGGAAATGACTTCCACATTTCCCTAGCAGATACAATGATGACTTGACTATATCAAAAGCCATATCGCACTTTACTGCTTCTCTGGGATCACTTATTCATTTACACGTATTTATTAAATGCTCAATTTCTTTACTTGAGCACTATTCTTGGCATTGAACATAATAAACAAGCCATTTGCTGTCACTGAGGTATGGACTAGTGGGGAATGGATAAGCCATAAATGCATATGACCTTATCAATAGCAATAAATACATAATCCAGCTGAAACTGAAATAATAGAAATAAATAAAGGTAGACTTGAAAAATTCAGAAGAGGGAGATATTCTGTTTTTAAAAAAGCACTCTTGTCTAACAGAGAAACCCTTACCCTGAGACACATTTGAAGGAGTCTTCTAGGTCGGAAGCAGCAGTGCATTCAGTGGCCCTTCAGCAAGAAGGAGTTCAGAGTGTACAGAGAAGGAAAGTGAGGCAGGAATGAAGTGCACTAGCAGAACACCAGAATGAGAGAAAATTAGAAAATGCGATCCAGGCCAGATGCATTACATTTAAAGGCTGAAGTAAGAAATCTGGTTTTTGTTCTAACTACTATAAAGATCCTAATGCAGTGGACAATGTAAAGCAGGGGCTTGATTTGATCTGATTTGCAGTTTACTCGATTGACCTTTATTGGACCTTGAATTTAGTAATGTTCTGTTTGAAAACAAATCATTTTCCTACCACCACTGCCAGCTTCAAAGCTTCGTCAGTCCAAAGTCTCACTGACTACTGTGTAGTATGAATCAGATGGATGGGGAAGACAGCCAGGCCTATCCTGCGAAACTCACAGGCTGTACAACCTTGCAGAAACTCTTTGCCCTACTCAGTCCTTTGTGGCTTCATTCAGTGCTGATCTGAGAATTAGTGCCTTAAAAGTAATTGTAGAGCATTTTGTATAGATGTCAAAATATTAAAACATATTCCCTCTGAATGTGAGGGAGTTCAAATATAGAAGCAAGTTCTTCCTCTTTAGAGAATTCAAAATGATTTGATTGTTGAAGTGCATGCCAAGCGAACAAGAACGACTATGTTGTAACTGGGGCATTCTTAATTCACAATACGCTGGATGTGAACAGATGCAGAAAACAGACACAAAGGATGGATTTATGGCAGTTTGAAAGCATTTTCAATAAAACAAAGAATTTGAATCTGCATAAAACACCAAAGACTTTTAAAAAATAATTCAAATTGGGCTGTGAATATGGCTCTGTTATAGAGTGTGTGCTTAGCATGTATGAAGCCCTGGGTTCATTTCCCAGCACAAAGGAAAAAAAAATTCAAGTAAATGGTAATTAGTTGTCCATCTGTATTTGAAGACCTTGATGTGAATTCTTCAGTTTGTTCACTGACATTAAAAAATACGTAGAGATAGCCTCGTTCCTAACCGCTAGCAATACAACAACATGCAAAACGACCCACGTCCCCATTCTCAGGAAGCCTACTTGCCAAATGCTGGTTTTAATACATGACACAGAGCCTGTCTGCTAGGGCTTCGGTCTAGAAGTCCCCACAAACCCTCACACAATTGCAAGTGGAGCTTTTGGAGGGAAAGTGCTTATCAGGGGTGCTACATTGATCAGTGGATGCGCTCATCACTTAGCTTGGCAGCTGATGTTAGGAGAAGCCCGGTGAGAAGCAGGTACTGAGGGGGTGACCCAGAAAGGTGTGTCTCCTTCCTTGGCTACTTCCTGTCTGCTGGGATTTGATCAGCTTTCCTCCCTACCACGACCTTCCACTGTGCTGTTTCTGCATTGGAGTAGGCAAGCCACGCACTGAAACCTCTAAAAACCCTGAGCCAAAATAAATGGCTTCACCTTTAAATTGTGGGCATAGGTATTATGTGCCAGTGGTAAGAAGTGCAACGAATGGATTTTCTTACAGGAGAGAATCAAGCAAGAATTAACTCAGACTTCTGAAAGGAGTATTTTGAAGAGCTGGAGAAATCTAAACTACAGTGGAAAGCAGAGAACTTTCTCAGGAAGAGTTTCTACAACAATTAAAATAATTAAAACTACCATTTATGCCCTACTTGCAACCCACTATGCCTAGCAGGTTATATGCCATGATAGTTTATGCATACAAAATACCTATGAAGCAGGTCTTAGATTTCTGTTTTATAGATGGGGGACTGGAGCTAGGAAGTTTAAATGTATTTTCCTAAAGTGGTGAATGCTCATAGAACTAGGATTCTAGTATTCTCATTCTAATGTTATGCTCTTAATCGACTACTAGTACTCTTTGGCCACCTGTTCACTCAGTTCAGAGTGAGCCAGAAAACAGATGGGTGGCCAGACCTCTGCGTGTAGCTGTGGGAAGTGACCGAGGGGGTAAGGAGAGACCACTGCCCAGAGAAGAATGCACAGCTACCACTTGCACCATTCAGGACACGTCCTTGCCCCAAATCTCTCACAAATCTCGGGTGCTCTTAAGCAGGAGAAATAACTATTTTAGAAATGAAAAAGGGTTTTCTTCCAACTAATATAACAGAGAACTTTCTAAAGCAGTACTATGTAATATATCCCACAGCTCTCTATTATTAATGGTAATAACCAATAATCAATAAAAGCAATCAGGCTCAGGCCCTATATTTCCTTATGCCACTCCTCCCTGTGAGTTATTAAAACCATTTTAATTCCTAGATATTAAATGTCACACAGAAAATAACCTGCAAAATTTTGAGTTCATCATATTTTA
The DNA here is from genome assembly GCA_004025085.1 of Thryonomys swinderianus. Classification (NCBI taxonomy): domain Eukaryota; kingdom Metazoa; phylum Chordata; class Mammalia; order Rodentia; family Thryonomyidae; genus Thryonomys; species Thryonomys swinderianus. The sequence continues at coordinate 9,051 of PVIC010008806.1, forward strand.
AGAATTAATACTTTAGGTCATTTTAATCAGTTTCTGATATATGCGGCTTTTGGAAAGCACTTCAGGGAAGAACATTGTGGTGATGACTAATAATGACAAGAATATGAACTATATTCTTCATATACATATTGGAATCAGAGCATTACTGAGCTACTTTACCATCTTAAGTATTTAGGAAGCTTTAAATAAAAAATAAATTTGGCTACTTCATTGAAATTGAGCATTTTTTTCAGGCATAAAACTTCAAACTTATTAATTTTGTGGCTATATTTTAAAATGAGAGCCAGTACCAACTAGAGGACGACATGATGAGTGTCTTAAAATTTCAAGAAAAGGCACTAAATTTTTCACAGTATTTGTGTTTCTTTCTTGGTGTAATAAAAATATGCCACTCTTTTAATAATGAATAATAGATTCTCAGTTTGATTTACATGCATAGATTAAATGTCATGTTTGAAAAGTTGCTGTTTTATTCATATTGGATTTCCCTCCAGTGAAACAAAAATGGCGTCCATTTCTTACTAGAATAACAGTACCTTATCACACTGTTATGTAAATATTAACTAGTTGTTATAAACTCTAAACATCCATGAAAGTGTATGATAGCAGAGTGAGTTTAAGCGAAGTTGTTGCTGGAGTGTCTGAGGGGTGTGTGTGTGTGTGTGTGTGTGTGTGTGTGTGTGTGTACACCCTACAATTATCCAAAACATCTTATATATAATGTAGCTATTCCAATGGAATAGGAGGAGCCAGATCTCATGAATTAAGCTGCCTTAAATGATGCCAGAGACTGAGGGTACATTACTGAAGTTTTTAACTGTATAGCAAGAAGTTTGATTAATTGCAAGAGCAACGTTAGTCATGAAAGTGATGTCCACGTGATTTTACTTAATGATAGCCCTGGAGTATTGGTGATGTTACTAGGTTAATGGGTGAGTACCTTGTTTAGAGTTAAAAGAGGTGGGCACCAAAAGTTATAGGCAAGGGTTCCATTCAAAACACCACCCTAATAAGCTATATTATTAGGATTATATTATTAGTATCTTGAGAAACTTGCAATATTTCTCCAAAGTGAGGCTTCTTCTATGTGTAACAGAAATATTATATTCAGATCTCAATATTTCTTTGGAGGTTAAATGACACAATATCAGTGAAAGCAACAAACTCTACCTCCTCAATGTTATTTAAAAATACTCATTTTAGAAAGGAAGGAATAAAGATATCAAAATATAGTGTTCATAAATTCTCTTTTATCTTTCCAAGCAATATAATGATGGGTATATTATAAGAAGAAATAAAATACTTTAAAACTTCATTTAAGGTATGTATTTTTTTAGTTGGCTTGTTTTTAGTTAAAAATTATTTCAAGGACCAGAGGGTTAGCTCAGTGGTTCCGGCGCCTGCCTCACAAGCGCAAGGTCCTGAGTTCGATCCCCGGTAACCCCATACAAGGCTGGGCGTGGAGACTCACGCCCATCAGCAATCAACACCGCATGCCACAGTGGCGGGCGTGGTGGCTCACGCCTGTCATCCCAGCACTCGGGAGGCAGAGACAGGAGGATTGCTGAGTTCGAGGCTTGCCTGGACTACATAGTGAGCTCAGGGCCAGCCTGAACTACAAAGCGAGACCCTGTCTCAAAAGGGAAAAAAAAAAAAATTATTTCAATCCTTCAGTATGTGAGGCTCTGAGCTATACAGTGACAATTATTCAGGATCACTGCCCTACTGGTGGTAATAGCAAGATCAGTGAGACAGAATGCTTGGAGTAGAGATGCCAAAGGCATGGGGAAACTGTAATTATTCCAAGATCCACCACAAAGTAAGTCATGGAACCAAAATTGAAGTTAGAGTGTAGACCACACACTGCGTTTTTTCATACTATGTCTTAGTCTCCAGTATTTATTCTTTATATTTCAATATAGATGATCAAATATTTTACAACAGCATTTCCAAAATTTCAGTTTTAGCAACTGAAAGTAATTTTTATGACTCTTGACCAAAGAAAAAGCCTCATCTATCCAGAAATGAGTAAAGAGGAGATCTCTTTGAAGGTAGGAAACTAACAAATGACTGACCGCTGTGATTCTGTAAGCCGTAAGTCTGTCTTCTCACTTGGTTCTGCGAGGGAGATTCTTGTTCTATTTCTCTGCTATGGAGACTACTTGCAAATACAAATTACCCATATGACAGCATCTGTTTATTTCTTCCTAAAGAAATCTTCTAGATTACCACAATTTAGTATACAAAGAATCATAGTTTGTCTTTAAACTAGTTCACACACTGACACATGTTCCATAAAAACAGATGTGCTTATCAAATAAAGTAGGGTTAAGTATCGTCAAAATCAAGTCCTTCACCTCCACCAACCCCCTTTTCCATACACCAACTTTGGCTGACACAGATTCGCAATCCTAGACATGATTTCATTTTCTTTGTGGTGTGGGAGAATGTGAAAAATGAAGTATGTTACCCTAAATTGAAGGAAATCATGGTCTTAATAGAATTATTAGAAAAATTGTTCCAGAATGCTATATCCTTCCAGAAATAATAACCCTGTAATGTCAGCAAATTCAAAGTCAGCATGGGTTACCTGCTCCACACAGAGAGGCCTGGTCATATTCATTAGATCTGCCCGAGGCATAGCCAAACTCAAGTACATGACCTTTAAGAAATTTTTAAAATTCATTAATCAATGTTCTTTGCCTGAATTTTGCTGGTTTTGCTTCTTTAACCTATTATTTGCATTTGAAAAAATGTTGCCCAATTCCTGTGCCCAATGAATATGACAACAGCAAGCACAATGGTTCTAGCTTATAACTAATACAAGTTTCTTCGGCTTAGATGTCTTTGCCAAAGTTCAGTGAAAATATTTTAAAATGTCACCCCAAAATAATGTTGATATAAGACAGTCACTGATAAGATAAATATGCCCCCAAATCTTTTTATTTTATGAAAAAATAAAATAAATTTTCATAACAATAGAAAGAGAAAAACAATAGTATGCTGTGTATTGTTTCAGAGTAATTATAATTTTTAATTCATATGTAACCTCACAGTTTTCAAAATTAATTCATTTCTCTTTCAATTTGGGATAAGGCACTAAAAATATGTATTTATTCACATTAAAGTAGTAGAAATCAAGCCGAGTTGGAGAAAAAACAAAATTTTTCACCAAACTTCCAAAGACTCTACGCAATTTTCCTAACTTAATGCTTTCCATTAGTAATGTCTTTGTAACTTTTAACCTTACTAATTATTAAAAAATACATATACATACATATGTAGGAGTAGTTTCAATCACAGGTTTCTAAACAGTGGTGTGTATGTCTTGGTATATACCCAATCCCAACACTCAACTTTGAATTTCTCTTGAGTTAATTGGAGAAATAATTGTTTAACTATAAAAATTATATGATTGTGTGTTTTTTCTGTTTTCTACTTAAATGGTCTAAATTATCTAATATTTTGTTAAAATTGAATAGAAAAGGCATATTATTTAATGTCTTTGTAAATCTATAAAACATTTAAAAGGTAGACATTTTAAGAAAAGAATACAAAGATATCAGTTCTTGCATTCTCTCTTGTTTTTGAAAGATATTCCTTGTTAGTCTTTTTAGCAAGATCATACTAAGAGCATATTTGTTAGGAGAGTTGAATTATTTACTCTAAAAGAAGATATGTTGATCACATATCTAGAATGTTAGAATGCAATCTTACTTGGAAATAAAAATTTTTTAGACTCATAAAATTAAGATGGCACTATTAGAGGGGCCAAGGCACACCTCAGTGGTGCTGCCAGCTGCCTAGCAAGTGCAAGGTCCTGAGTTAAAAAAAAAAATTACACAACTAGAAATGAATCTTAGTCCAATATGTGTCCTTATAAAATAGGGAAATTTGGATACAGAGAAATACACAGACATCAGGAAACCTCTGGAGCTAGTAGAACCTACCGGAAAGCAGCAAAGCCCTAGAACATTTTCCAAGTAGGCATGGCATTGCATACACCATATTTCAGACTTGTGGACTCTATAACTGTGAACAATAAAGTTGTTATTTTAAGCCACCAAGTTTATAATATTTTGTCACTAATACAATACTATTGGTTAAAAATATTGATATTAATTAACAAAATCTCTTCTGCAATGTTTGGATGGTAGGTTAGGAGAGGGGTTTTTTAATTAATTTTCTCTAAAAATTTTAAGTGTATTGCTTAATGATTTTGAGTCCTTTATTGCTGTCTATATTTTCACTGTGGCAGATCCACATAGATTGATTTTATTTTGTTCCACTCACTCAGAGTTTCTGTTCCTTCAGTCTGACTATTCATGTCTTCCAATAAGTTTGTGAAATTAAGAGCTGTTACCTGTTCATATAATGTATTCCCTTCATTCTCTCCTTCTGGAAACTTCATATGATGTTAGACCTATTCTTCTATGTCTTTTCAAATTACTTTACTTTTTCCAACTCTAACTTTTAGTGCTGCAGTTTAAGAAACTACCTCTGGCCTGCCTTTCAGATCATTAGGAACTCTACTGTACATGCTCAGATGAAATTCAATTTTAAAAGAGTTTAGAGAAAGATATACTTCATGCCATTTATTTAAGAGACATTTTTATCTCCAGTGGGCAGGGGTTTTGTTTTGTATATTCCTTTTAAATATACTTTAAGTATCCTAAGTTTATGCATGATTCTTTATGAATACTCCAAATTTAATGAGTTCAAGGACTCATCACCTGACTGGTTGTTAAAATTCAAACTTTTAGATTAACAAAGTTCATAATGTTTCTCCTCTCCCAGGCAGCCACAGACCCAGTTCATCCATTTATGTCTGGTTTTAAGTTGCTCCTCATTTCTAGCATCAAGGACATCCCTTTATTCTAAAGTATTAAAACATATTATAATCTCTTATGTTCAAATCTTACCTAGAATTTCCAAGTATTTATTCAACAAAATCTGAAAATAGAAAAATATATTTTTAACCCCTCATTCTGGTAGAAAGGTCAAGTATAGTAACCTGAAAATTTAACTAAAGTCACCATGGTGCTAGAACCAAAAATTCAAATGTCATGTTTTGTTCTCACATATTCCTATTGAAACGAGGAGACTGGTTTTAATGGACATTGTCAACAAAAAGGCAACATTTTCAGTTGGAGATGTTTATGCAATAAATGTAAGAACAGAAGTAGTTTCAAAAGCCTATACCAAAGAACTACTCAAAAGGTTCTAAGCAAAATACTCAAAATTAATGAGACTGAGTGTATTGTCCATATATAATTTGATTTACTATAACAATTATAGTGACCAAAATAAGAGTCAGCTGTTAGTATCTCATGTTACATGATGGGACTGAGACTTGAGCTTATTGTTAACTCACTATATTAGACCATCTCTACCTCGTAATATAGGAAAATCTATAGTAAGGATCATTGTTTGAGACAAGAACCAATGAAAGTAGCATCTGTGGGCTGGAGATTTAGCTCAAGTGGCACTGCGCCTACCTTGGAAGCACAAGGACCCCAGTTCAATCCCCGGTACCCCACCCCCCAAAAGAAAAAAGAAAGTAGCATCTGGAAGTAGCACTGTATATGTCTGCCATGGAACAGCCTGGGTTTCCCCATATATATACATCCTCCCTCTCTCAGGAAATTTCTTAAACACCTACAGGCAGTCTAAACTGAATTTTCCATTGTCTGCCTCCTGGCCTAGCCTAATGCCAATGGCAAGGCACCCTTGGTGCTACTGGCTTCATCCCCAGGTCCATTAGCAACGTAAGTCTACCGAGCTGTAAAGTAGACAGTTCCCCCTCAGCCTCAACTGGCTTGTCATTTGGGTAGTGTCTTCTTGATTCTCGAAGTTTACACAAAAAAAAATGATCATCTTTCTTCAGGTAGTCTGGAGAAGCATTTGTGTGATGCTTTGCACTGTCCAACATCCTTATGGAAGGTAATTTCTCCCACTAGTGAAGTAAGAATAGAGGATGGAGTGCCGGGCGTGGTGGCTCACGCCTGTCATCCCAGCACTCGGGAGGCAGAGACAGGAGGATTGCTGAGTTCGAGGCTTGCCTGGGCTACATAGTGAGCTCAGGGCCAGCCTGAACTACAAAGTGAGACCCTGTCTAAAAAAAAAAAAAAAAAAAAAAAAAAAAAAAAAAAAAAAAAAAAAAAAAAAAAAAAAAAAAAAAGAATAGAGGATGGATCTGTTTCTGACTTGTATTCTAGATGAAATGAAACAGCTATCTTAAATGTCCCTGTATTAACTATACACACAATGCACACTTTTATGTCTTTGAGTGTATTTTTATTATTACAAAATTACATCATTTGAAAACCTGCTGTTTCAACTGTCAGTCTTCCATGAACTGCCAGCAGAGTGACAGACAGGTAGAATTGTGTGCTTGGTGGAAAAACTTGATGTGACTGGGGGGAGCCCAACAGAAGAAACAAGACTGAGCAACGGCATTTTGATTCTGAAAGCACAAAGCCTCCAATGACTTTTCCTTCCTCTCAAACTCTGAATGTTTTGTTGCTTCTCTTGTTTCCATTTTGCCCTGAATTTTGTGCTTTTCTTACATGCACTGAGTGTGAGGTAGCCTTGTATATTTGTTTGGAGATCTAAGACTCTTTTGCTAGGTGATACCAAGGGATGGGTGTAATTCATCAACATTTTGTCAGGCTGTTAAAGAATAAACTTTCCTTGACTGTGACAGGAGGTAATTATTTTTTGTTTTTTGTTATTGTTGTTTCTGACATCTGTAAGGAAAATGTGGGATTGCTAGTTTAACTATTTCAAGATACTCTTCATTCTGTTTGGCAAGAAGAGAAAACACATTTCTTGTTGGAGGAACTCCCAAATTTACTTGTCCCTATAGATGATGCAGATTCTATGAATGTTTCTTGCAATCTCCTAGTAGCTCTATACCCACTCCATGAAGACAACCTTGATGGCATCTCCTTAAAGAGATGAAGACAACTCTTCATCTTCATCCCTCTTGAGATTCTGTCTATGGCATATCCTGTTTCACCGTCAGCTTACCATCACTGTAGCAAAATTTCTGAGGCAATTAATTTACAAAGAGGAAAAAATGTTCTTTTAGCTCATGGTTTTGGAGGCTCCATCTAACTTTGGGGATGCATATTACTTTGGCCCTCTGACAAGACAGCAAATCATGCCAGAAATGTATAATGAAGCAAAATCATTAATTCTGTGAAACAGGAAGCAAAGAGAAATAGAAAGAGAATAAGGTCCCACAATTCCCTCAAGGATATACCCCAGTGACTCCAAAACATCCTTCTGGGCCTCACTTCCTAAACATTCCACCACCTTAAAGAGAACCACCCTAGTCCCAAGCCTTGACTACACAGACCTCTGGGAGACACTTATCTAAACCATGATGCTCCATGACAATCATCCCAGTTTCCAGGGGGTGTTCACTGCAAATCAGATATATTAATACGTGTGATTTCTGTATTCAGAATTCATAATCCTGTGGGATCTAAATAACCAATATAAACACTTTATGCAGCTTTCTGATGTAATACTTTATTCATGTAGATGGCTATAAAAGGTAAAAAGTCAGCCCTTCAAATGATAATATTTTGTAACCTGACTGTGATTTAAAAATTTTGGTACTTGACCAAAACATATCAAAAAGCTCCTTAGGTTCTAATGACCCCTTTGGAAATAATATTAACTAAATTCTTTGCTACCACTCCATTTCTGAAACCTTCACTTGGTGTAGGATAAGAGCCAAGAACTCAGTGGAAGGGCTGAATTATGCCTGATGCCTGCATGGTACCTGCCTTGAATTGTGCTTCTAGCAGTCGATGGCTTCCCCAGGGAAAAGTCAGCTCCATAACCAACCTAGACTAACACCCTGTACATATACCCCATGCTTCTTAAGAAGGCCTTTGGGATCACTTATTGGAGAAAAAAATTGTTAGCCTACATTGTTCTCAGTGAAAGGTTAATTTGAAAGTTATCTGAACTATAAGCATTTATCATATTAATTAAAAGGAAAGTCCAGTGGGTAAAAATTTATGGGCTTCACTATCAAAGAGACAGCATAATTATAATAATAATAATAAAAGATTTTTGATTCTCACTATGTATCACCATGATGTATTTCTCTATGAATAGTTTCAGTCGTCTCTCACCTGAATGACAGGCAGGTATCATTACACACACTTCACAATGAGCCAACTTGGTGAGTCTTTTGTCTTCGTGAATATTGTCAGCTCAGAGTCCCCTTTTCCTAAAACTCTTTCTGCTTCAGAAACTTCTGGTATCACCTCCACCATACTGTTAGTTGCTTCAATAATGTCTGAAGCTGGTAACGAAGATGGCTTAGGTCTATGCTTTGACATTCACTAAATATCTATTTAGTATATGGCTCTCAATAATAGGCTTATTTACTTTTTTTTATTCTGTGGTTGTTTTTCTTCCCTTTTAACTGGTATCAACTGCTAAGTGGCAGAATTGTCACTTGGGGTTCTCTGCTATTATTCAATGGTCCAATCAGTCCCTAATAATAATATAGTCTTTAACATAAGACCTAATAGGAAATGGGAAAATAAAACACACTGTTATTTCCAAGAAAAGTTTCTTCTTGAATATCAACCTGTGGTGCTTATAATGATTCTTATAATTTTTAAAGACTCCAAATTACCAGTATAAAGGCAGTTACATTATTTGTGAACAGTTGGTGCCCACACCAGCTCCCCGTGCACCTATGTGAGATGGGGGAGTGAAGCCCCCTAGAAGACACCATCTTCCAACATGGGTATCCCAGAGAGGGTTGGGCCTCACCTTCTCCCCCTCCCACAGGTACCTGATACTCCGTTCTTGCTTCCCCACCTCCACCACCTCCCCTCTCAGTGCTGCTCCTCCAGAACACCTTCACAGGGTCAGGATCTCCCCTCTGTCCATCCCATAGTGCCCCACCTTCACTTCCTGCCTAAGGCCCGATATTCTCCTCCAATCAGTGTCCTTGGCTCTCTGCAGACACATACAAGCACCACACACCACTGTGCACATCAGATCCTAAAAGGGGACAAATAAGATCAGGAACCCGTAAAGGAAGCATTTCCCTGTTACGGTGGATTTAGGTGTCCAGAATGGTCTGCGGCAGTTCTTGGAATGCAGTGGGTACTTATTGGGAATTTACTGAATAAATGAATGTGTAAATTAATAAATGCATGAATGAACAAGATTCTTTATTAGCCAAAGCCTGTTATTTAAGGTTCCCTGGATAGGAAAGGGTGGATGTGTAGGGGAAAACAGCAAGCTAAATAAAATGAAAGGGACACATACACACAGAAAGTCACCTTACCATGTAAAGGCTTTCGTGGAAAAACAGCCCCACGTTGTAAAAATTGCCATCATGCTTCACGGGGTGTGTCCTGGTCCTCAGCTGCTCTGTTTGCCACCACTGTAAGACACAGCCCCCGAGTCGGCTGAGCAGGGACACTCCGAGGAGGTAAGAGCCTTGAGGAGCCTTGTCCTTGAGGCCTCGAATGCATTTCATGTGTATTTGAAGCCACTGAGGCGACTGAGACCCTGCAACCTACACAAAAGGTGAAACTCTTGAATGACACAGGAACTGGGCAAAACCATACAATTAGCAACAACGAGCTTCTGAGAAGGGGAGGAGACAATTACTTTTACTCAACCTGTAATTGTCAGGTCTTAGCAAAGGTAACAGACGACATATAACTAAGAGGTCAAAAGGCAAACCTGATGATGACAAGAGGGAAAGTTTACCCAGTCTGTAGGCATGGTATGCTAATGACCTGGGACATGAGAAACTATTCATTTATTATAACAAGACAGAATGAACAGGAAACCACCACTTCTTGAAACCACACAGCGTGCCCTCTCCAGTATCAGGGATGGGTAAAACTGGACAATAAACTTCAAACTGGGGATCTGAAAGGTGACAGGCCCAACCTACAACAAAAACCACAGATCACATGCCACATTGATAAGAGTGGTACAGAGCAGCCCAGGACAATACCTCATTTGACTGGAATAGGGCCAGCCGCCCTGCAGGCTTCCAGCGAGAGTCCAAACAGAAGGGGGAGGAGCATATGGCTCTGTTTTGCCCCAAAGTTGAGAACTACTTGTATATAACTGTAGCAGATGACTTAATACTCTACAGCATGTTTGAATGTCATTGCTTATCATTAGTTGACAGAAAAATGCCATTTTTGTTTTTACTAAGTGTCTAAACATTTATACAGAGTAGTGATTTTTAATGAACTACTGTTTCAGGTTAAAGAAACACTAAATTGGGATTTTAATAACTTAAATATCATTGAAGTCATGTATATTTCTATGTTGCCAAGTCCCTAATAGTTTGCAAAATACTTTGACCTTGAAGGATTTTCCAGTGTGCTGTGCTTGGATCAAAAGCAACGTCATTTTCAGAAAGAAGTTACTCTCCTGGCCACTCAAGTTAGTAGAACCACCAGCTAAACTGCAGCCAGCAGTGAGGATTTTGTAATCCTCCCCAGACCTTATTCAAAGAGATAATATATATTTCCATATAGATAGCATGTGTGTAGAATTAAATCACATTTAAATAAACAGTGAAAGTTGTTCAACTTCTTTTGTTTTTCATTCAAGTCATACTTAAAAACTAATTGGAATAACAATTATTTTTGGTTTAATTAGAAAATCTTAATTAACAACAAAGACTTAACTTTAATATTTTGGTTTCCAAAAATATTTTAAAACTTAACACCATGTGAATAAATAAGACAATCTTTTTAAACCTCAAGGCAGGATTACTGATGCAGGCAAAAGCAGTTATTAAACACATTCTAAATTAAACGCCTCTATGAATTTTATACTGAAATATATTGTGATAGTTGTGCATGCCAAATGTGACATTTTGTGTTTTAGATTCGTCTTCTGTAGTAATTTTGGAAATGCCATACAAACAAAGATTTTGTCATTTACCAATGGAATTACTATGCATGGCCGCCTAGCCATCTCTTTGCTGGCTCTTGTGGTTGTTTCAAGTCAGCAAGCCATAAAAAATCTTTATCTCTCTGAAACACAGCAATTTGGAAGATAATCGAATGGTGACTAGGGGGCAGAAATGCCAGTCTGAGGAATTATACCACAATCTCTCTTGCATTTACAACCTTCCTCAAAGCGAGTGTCAGAGTAGGAACAGGAGAAAGAAGATTCATCAAATCTCAAGACTCGTCTCATTTGCATGGAGGCAGGCCTAGTCAGCTGGGCTGTACAGCAGGGACGAGCCTGTCCTCTGTGCACCCTGCTTTGAGGAATTCCAAAGGCTTTGCTGCTGAGAGCTTTTAGCCATGCTATTTTAGCACAGAATTCTCATCAGAAAATATTTATTAGACCTGCTAGAACTCCGTTTCTCTCGAGAAATCTGCAGGCAGAAAAGCACAACAGGCACGTGGATCGATACCATTGATCTCATCATTTCACATTTTTGCATCAGGAAAAAGTCAGTCCCAAGAGCCTCACCTTCCAGCAAGATCCTGCTGCCCCCTTGCAACTGGGAGTTGCTTCTGTGAGGGAGCCTAGCTCGGCGACACTGTGTTTCTTACAAACATGTAAGTCTGCAGCAAGTGGCTGACTCGGAGCTCTCCTGCCACTGAAGAGGAAGGAAGAAGAAAAAGACACTGACAACAGAACACAAAGAGGAGCTTTGCCTTTGGAACTACAATGCAACTTGACGCTTTTCCTTAGCATTTTGGAATTAAGTGAACACCATATTACAGGTGTTGCCACTGATTAAAGTCAGACAGGAAATGGCTTTTGAAGTATAGTCCCATAACATACAAGATGCACTATACCGTATTAGCTACTGATCTCTCAATAATTAAGATGTCACTTGTTTGAGAAATTACCAAGAGATCAAATACAATCATCCCTCCATATCTGTGATAGATTTGTTCCACGACCCCCCCCATGAATAATAAAATCCACAGACATTCAAGTCCTTGTATAAAATTACGTATTTGTGTATATGCATGTCCTTCTGTATACTCTAAATTAGCCCTAGATTACTTATAATGCATAATGTAATGTAAGTATTGTGCAAACAGTTATTAAATTCTATTGTTTAGGGGATAATGGCAAGAAAAAAAAATAAAACATCTGCATATGCTCAGTATGGACATACCCACCATAGGCCTAACTATGTTCTCAACAATTCGTTGAATCCCTAGATAGGAAGTATAGACATGGAAGCCAAATATATTTCATCAGACTTTGTTTATTCATTTTTAATGCCCTCCACCTCTCATTCTTATAAATTCTTGGAGAAACTTTAAGAAAAACTTCATCTACATTCATGAACAGCTGATATGACATAAACTTTTTTAATGCAGTACTCAGAGATCAAGCTCTATTTCCACTTTCAAAATGCATTCAGGCTCCTTGTTTCCTCCTAACATTTATTAATTTCATTGAAGAGTCTTCTTTATTGTTGGCTTCTTTTTTCTTCTTGAATCCTGACAGCATTTTCCTGCTTTCCCAAATTAGTTTGAATTAAGAAGGATGGTGCATTTCTCTTCTCAGGAATTAAGCCTAATTCCATCAGCAGGGCCATCTGCGACAATGACTCTACGCCCACCAGAGGAGTAACCTTTTGGGGTCTTACTGCTGATTTAGTTTCCTGTGACACAAATGATTTCCCTTAATTTGGTTAGAGCTCCATTGACACAAGGGTTCATTAGGACACCCATTTGCCAGCAATTCAATTTCAAATTAAATACACTTTGTTGTAAATTTTATTACTTTTAAACTACTGTATCTATTGTCTTTAATGGACCTATTATACAGTTATGAAGGTAAAAAGATTTCATTAGTAAACATCAAACATTTTATGTAAACCACAGTGACATGATTTCCTCAGTTTCTGTCTTTGTTCCCTTGGCAAGAATTGTTAAGGCATTCAGAAAAATTCTAAAAATTTAATCTAGATAATTGGATGCTACATCCACAAATATGATCTGAAAAAAAGGGATAAAGAAAGCATGGTCCTGTTCATAATCCCACTTTTTATAATGAAGAATTTTCTAAAACAAACTTCATTAAGGTTAAAAAAGGAATATAATGCATAGGAAAAGGTTAAGACACAACTTTAACATGATACCAAATAGCTAGAGATTGTCTCATGATTTCAGTTCCTTAAAGCAATCATATTTTAGGTCAGGAGCCACAACCAGACGACAAATCTCATATGCATTGGGTCCTGAGCCACGTTATCATTCCTATTTTCCCAGTTCTTGAATATGTATTAATTTTATGATTACAAAAGTATGACTGTTCCTCAGTGTCCACTGGAAACTGGTTCCTCAGCTCCTACTTTGAATATTAAAGTTCAAGTGTGCTCAGATCCTTTAAATAAAATAGCATAGTATTTGGAGATAACCACAACTCAAAATCATTTCCAGATGACTTACAAATCATAGTAAAATGTCAAGTTTTTGTGAATAGATATATGGTAATTTTTAAAGAATAATGATAAGAAAAACAGGCTGTATATGTTCAGTATGGATATAAGTATTCTGGGGCATGAGGGGGTAATATTTTCTGTCTGAGGTTAGTTGATTCCATGGGTGTGGAAAACATGGTCTTGATGTGTGTTTGTGTATTGCAAAAACTGTTTCCTTATCCTACAGTTTGGATACAACCACTGGTGAAACACTGACTGTGTTTTTCATAGCTAGGTAACTAGACACTTTTTTTCCAATACAAAATGAAATGTGCTATAAATATTATTTTGTACTCTTTGTTTTCCATTTATAATATTATGGCCGTTTTTTTCTTACTACAGCATAACGTTTTAGGTATTATCAGGTGTTTAATTCCAAAGGTCTACCATAATTTATTTAAATGATCCCTTATTGCTAAATATTTAAGCTAGTTCCTATTTTAACTATTGTAAGTTCATGTGTGATTAGCTCTCTCATATACAAAATCTTATTGAGCTCCCTTCCTATTTTCTTAGTATAAAATCCTATCCTTGGAAATGTTCCGCATAGAAAGCATGCTATTCTGTACCTCACTGTTCTCTCTACAGTGAACACTGAAATTGCACTGCAGTGATATATAATCCTGTACACATGGCCTCACCTCTCAGACACTAAATAGTCCCCACAAGGAGGCAGGCCACTCTCTGGCTCTCATCCGACTGCATTTCTTAGAGAATAACAAGTTAAGGAAAACAGAAATGAAGGAGTACCATGGAGGTACATCAAGGTTGTCAACCTCAGCACTACTGACATTTGGAACCAGATATCTCTTTTTTATGTAGGCTTCCCTGTTCACTGAAATATGTTTAGCAAGATCCCTGGCTTCTATCCACTAGATACCTCTAGCACAGCACCACAACTCGGCCCCATTTGTGACAATCAAAAATGTCTCTACATTGCTAAGCATCGTCTGAGTGCAAAACAGATCCCTGACAAGGACCATGGACCTCCAGTGTTAAGTGGCACTGGTTGAATATTTAGTATGTCCAAGGTACTTTCTCCAAACTGTCATTTTTCTTATCTATTCAACCTTTACAGTAATTTGCAAGGTACTATTATTATTATTATTGCTTAATTGATGGGAAACTGGTGCTGGGAAGTGTTTGCTGTCCTGTTCAAGGTCACACAGCATGATGAAAAGTGACACCATCCAACGGGAAAGCTGCCTCTGAGCCCACACTCGCCGTTACTGCCCAAGAGAAGAGAGACGGCCGCGTGCACACGTTGGAAGTTACTACACTAGCCCGGCAGTTAGAGATTTTTTGAGACATAAATAAAACATGGATCCCAAATACACTGGCATAGGTATGATGCCTTATTCCCAAACACTGTATAGATAAGGGAGCACAAATATACTCCCTGATGAAATGGGTCAATGTTCCCAAAAATCTTAGAGAGGATCAAACCAGAGGGTGCCCATCACAGATACTGATCCGTATTTAATCCCTAGCGAGACACACAGAGGTAAACAGAATGCGTTAAACCTCACATGAAGGAGCATACCTTTTAGATGTTTTGCTTATCCTTAAATGTGACATAGGAATGTACTGGTTAAGTCCTTCTTCAAATTTCAAGTCCTACATTTAAAAAGAGAAAGAGAGAAAAAGATAAATGTGAAATGGATTCGAAGCACTCTTCAAATACCTGTGTAAAATTTGTTCTTTCTGGTACCAGGATATATATAGTTCCCAGAGGCAAAAACATTGGAGTTGTGTCTTTGGCAGCTCTCTTGTTACGGTTCCTGATCTCCGCCCCCTGTCTCTCTCTCTCACACTCACACACACACATACACACACAGTACAATGGTTTGTGTATTTGTATTTACCTTTGTACAAGTGTACATTGGTACATTTACATTTAGAACATGTAAGCTGACATGACTGGAAGTATAGGAAGCTAGATATATTAACAATAATTTTAGTCACAATTTACCATCCAATCCAGTATACTTGGAGAATAAAGAGGGAACATAATTATGCAGTAAGCATAATCCAGGACTCTCCTATTGAAACTAGAATATATAAAAACCCTACTAATAAAATTATTTAATAATATGCTTGTACACATCCTGATAGGCTTTCAAATAATCAAAGTCAACATACTCAATGAGGGCACAGAGACAGAGACAGAGATTATTGAAGATGAAAGTTGCAATCCTTCATAATTCAAATATCCCAAAATAGAACAAGGTTTCTTCTACTGTGTGTTTTTGGTGACACATACCAACCCTCATGCATGGCAGGTGGGGGTTAACAATGATGTGATTGACTGGTAGCTGGGTTCAGAGGTCCACAGCAGCTATGACATGGGTGTTCCTCGTGAAGCCGCAAGGTCCAGGAATAGCTCTCCATGGGTCTCAGCCTGCCCTCTGCACTCCTTGTTCCACACTTTGAAGCTTCCTTCCTGCTTACATGGTAATGCACCTTTTGCAGCTAAGGAATTTTCCCAGCCAGCTTTCCAGAAATAGAATTTAGGGGTAAAAACATCTCTTCATCTGATTCTGTCTCCACTCCTTTCAGTCCAAGGAGATGATTTTTCTGCTAATATAATTCCTCTTTAAATTTGAGCAGTCTTTTGTGAATCCTGCTGGAGTTCACTTCAATAGAGGAAAGTGGAAACCACAAATATGTCAGGAAGGGCCTTCTCTGAACTCCACTAACCGGAGGCAGGGCCGTGCCTCTAGGCTCTAGAAATCAGACATTGTTTGCCTGGGGAACTGTGAGACACAGCCTTAAACTCTTCCACAGTGCCTTTTGTCTAGTGAGTAGTATTCTGAGGTACTATTTTTCATATTTCTGAGTTCTTCACAAAAGATTTAACTGTAGCATTCTTGAGCTGTATTTTCCTGGCATTGTATCTTGCTTCAGAAGCTTTTTCTTCATTTTGGTGTTGCTTACTATGTAGAAGGCTAAGAATTTTCAGAACCACCAAGTCAGGACTCATTTTCTTTAACAGTCCTTCAGCTAATAGCTCTCTCTCTCTCTCTCTCTCCTCTCATACTGTACAATAAGCAGCAAGAACACAATAGGCTGGAAATCTCCTTAGGTAGACTATCCAGCTCATTAGGCATATTCCTTATTTTCCGCATAACTGCAGGCGACAGTATTCCTAACTCGTTCACACTCCATAATAAAGATTTTCCTCCATCTCTGTATGAGATTTTGCTTTTCTAAATCCCTCACTCGACTGAAAATTCTTCAACATTCACACTTCATAAAATCCACTGTTTTTCAGTGTCATTTGTGATATAGGCTTTATTATGTAGCACTCCACTCCTAGGTACCAAAATCTGGATTATGTTACTTCCTCCTTTATCAGCACAGGATACATTCTAAGACTCCCTCATGAATGACTGGAACAAATTCTATATATATTATGTTTTCTTCCATACACATATGCATGATAAGGTTTAATTTATAAATTAGGTACAGTAAAAATTCATTATAAGATGTGATACCTCAGGTAGCTAGAATCACAGAAAGTAAAACTGAGGGTAGAGTGACATGATTGTAGTTACCTACTACTTTACATCACCTTATTCTAGACTTAGCAACTTAAAACAACAAATACGATCTTTCTGAGGATCAGAAATCCAGAAGCTTCTCAGCTTAGTCTTTCTGGCTCAGAGTCCCTCACAAGGTTGTAGTCAAGCTGTCAGTGTGGTCAGCGGACCCTATAGGGACAGATGAGGCCGGGAGTGTTTCTCTGCCCTGGCACAAACCTGCTGCAGCCCTCCGTTCACACCAGACAGTTAGCACGGGTTCTGCCTCCTGCCCACGTGGGCCTCGCCACTGGCTGCTCACAAGATGGCAGCCTGCTCCCCCCAAGTGAGAGGGGAGTATGACAGTTCCAGCAGAGATCTCCACAAAGAGCCACTAAGCAGCTATAGGAAATACAGAGGACTGTAAAATGTGGGTATAGAGCAGAAACTTTGCCAGGATCATGTCAGCCTGGATGCCATGTCATACACTGTGCTTGGCTTAACTAAAGAAATTTCTTAACAGAAATCTACCAAGAGGAGCTTTAAGATGAGTCTAACAGATAATACGAAACAAGCAGATTTCCTGCCATTGATACTCTCAAGTTTACACATACTATTTATGTGACACCGGAGAGTTCAGAAGAGCAATGCTAGCCTGTACTTACTGACCACTTACACCATACTGCACACAGGACTGCACTCAGTAACTCATTTTACCAACATTTATTGTAAATCAGTTTTGTGAGACACTGTGCTACAAACCAGGAACACAATGGTATAAAAAGTCTTACGGTACCTGACATTTAGAAAGCCTTCTTTCCGGTGGACATGATAAATGAAATAAACTAAGGAAAGAAAACAATGGCAAGTATGGAGAAAACAACGGAGGAGACCATCCAAAGGACAATACAGAATGTACTTTTTCGAGAGTGATTTCATGGCAGAGAACCTTCAGAAGAGACAGTGACATTTTAAATGAGACATAAAATATTTAGCCATGCAATGAGTGGCAAAATCTGATTCTTCTACGCAGGGAGAGCAGTATGTGCAAAGGCCCTCAGGTAAGGCATCACTTTACACGTTTCAAAAACTAAATGATACGTGTGATTCAAAACTAGCCACATCAGAAAGGAGCTACAAACATAAATAGGAGCTAGAACCTGCTGGAAATCTAGATGCCAGTCATGAATCTGGAGTTATGTGCAAGTATGAGGCCAGCAAAGGGTTAAAGGAATGATATCGTCTGATTCATATAAAATGAACAGTAAAGTTTTGAGATTGTTAAATGGATGCTTGACTACTCCTCCTTCTTATAAATCACATTTCTCAGCAACTGCGATAGAGCTAGATGATTGAAGCAAGGAAATTCTCCTCTGTTTGGAAGAAGGGAAGCCACAGCTAGACGGCCAGAGGAAGTGAGGAAGGTTCTCCAATGGCCTGTGAGCTAGAGGGAAAAAGTAAACAGATATGTGTACTGTGGCTTCTCACCCCGTCCCTCCTCCCCAGGATGGAAAGCCCACAAGAGTTGGAGAAGGAGTGAGAAATAGCTTGCAGAAACCCCAAACCAGAAGGGTGATGACAGGCTTCCATCAAAGCTCAGAGAAGGGGCCACATTGCATCCACATGGCATGGTGTGATGTTTCCGAACGAGAAAACAATGGGTGCATGCCACTGTGGTCAGACCTGGCGAGAGCCCACCGTCAGTGCCTGTACTGAGACGGTCTTGACAGAAACAGGTGCACTCCCAAAAGAAGATGGTTTGAGGAGTCCTATTTACAAAGACACTGTGACAAGCCGTGCATTTTGAGGGGCCACAGAGCCACTGTTTCCTCCTCCAAGCTTGAAAGGACAGGAGACAGGATGGTCACCAGCCTCTGGAAGAAGAGAGGCTGCTTCATGTCCCTCGCTCCGAGCACAGCAGGGATCCCGGGGAGAGCGACAGAGCCAGCTCCACGCAGTCCGACCTCACGCGGAGGAGCAACGCTGCTGGCTGCTCTCTTCCCTCCCTCCACTTCAGGCCCAGGTGCCTCACGGAGGGAAAGCAACTGGAAGCCAGAGGGCCCAGGAACCGTCCGAGACACCTCACAGTTCAGCCGCTGACGCTGACGGCAGAGGTGTAAGGGAGGGCAGAGATCAGACGTGACAGACAGAGCGTCCCTCCCCTCCTCTGACTCCCCGGAGTGACCTAGCAATGCTCGCTCCCTACAGAGCGAGAGCCAGCTGCAAAGTCCTCTGAGGGAGGCTGGTGAGAGGACCCGCAGCAAGGGTGCAGGGAGGCCCTGCTGCAAGGCGAGCGCTTGACTGCGCACTCAAGGTTTGCTGCGTGACCAGATGAGGAAGGCGGGGAAAATAAACAACCAGAGTTGAAGCTCAGGTTTCTGGGGTGAGTCTATGGTGCCATTTACTGAGAGAGGAAAGATAGGTGAGTCAGAGATGTGAGGTGCAAAATTTTAGGCTCTGTGTTGGACATGCTTAATGGAAGGTGCTGAGCTACCAAATGGCGATGGTGACTGTGGGTGGCATATGTGGGCCAACAGGAAGAGAAGAGACTGGAGCTTCTGGCTGTCACCAGCAAGAAGCAGGAATCAGGTCACGGGAGGCAACAAAGTCACCCCACCTCCAAAGTGTGCTTATGCATTACATCATTTAACCCTCTGTATGTGTTCGTGCCACTTAGTCCTCACCGCGACGCTGTGATAATACACTTCAGTCTGTACTTACTTCACAGACAAGTCAGTTGAGGCTTCGAGGTCTTGAGGGATTTACCCGAGTTTGCAGCGCACGGTGGAGTCCAGCGCTAACACTGCGTCTGGCCTCTTCCTTGGCACGCCTGGCCCTTTACTGACTCGTTGCTTTCTAGGAGCTAGAGTCACAGGGTGAGTTTCATTTTACTTTTCCTACTCCCTTCACTCCATCTATTTCCCATGGCTAGCCCACAAACAATTTCCTTGTAATAACAGTTAAGGCTTTGATCAGTGGATATATATAAATTTTGGAAATGAGTAAAAAGTATACATAGTAAAACTTTACTACATAATATGAAATTTCCTTTGCACCATCCATTTTTCAGAAAGTATTAAATAATTATTTACAAAGAGAATAAATCCCTCATGAAGCCAACTATATTCAAATCCTCTGTATTTGAGGATCATCAATTATTTTTAGTAAATGAAAAGTAATTCATTCATATAAAATTTATTTTATAATATTCTGCAAACTAGACTCTCAACTGTATTCTGTCAGTCTGATGTGGAGATCAGCTGGGAAGAATGAGGTCTAACGGGCCTCTTCAGTGGGCACCAAGAAGAGGGGGGTGACAGGCTGCAGAGACGGGTACAAACGCCCGGGGTTAAGTTGTTTACCCAGAGAAGCACCATGGACGGAGGGAGACGGCGAGTCCTGTGGAACTTTAAATGCTCGTGTCCGTGTCTGCGTGAATAAAGCCAAAGTGTGCCAGTCACTGGGGGCTGTATTTTGAAAGGAGAGATGACCCTTTACCCCCAGACTTTAACTTGTTTCTGTGTTTCTTTGTTTTGTCTTTGCCACTCCATGGGCAGGTCTGAGCCCAGCTTGTAAGCTGGGTCCAAAGTTTGAGTAAGTGATGCTTTGCTGTAACTGGGGAATATATAAGGTTCAATTTGGCAAAAGGTATCAGTAAATGTTACCAATAAAAGAAAAATCAATATGTAAATGTTTTACTTATTTATATAACATCAAACAAAATTCAAAATATCATTTGTGATGTTAATATCTATCCATTGGCTGACAATGGATAGATACTAAGCAATACTTGGTACTAAGCAACTTGAATGTAAACTCAAGGCAAACAGATGAAAATTGCCTCTAAGAATTATAAAAGATCATACTACATATAGTACTCTGTTGTTGTTTCTCTTGATTTTCCCACAAAAAAGCAATTACTAGAGCAGACATCCACTTATAAGAAAATAAATTCACATTATATGAGCAGTATGCCTTATAGTACAGCTCTGGCTTGATTGTATTTCTGCTTTCAGTTGTACTTCATGATAGGTTCTATGTGCCTAATTCTGCTTTCAGCACTCATAAAACAAAGATATCTTTCCAAAATTATTTCACATTTAAGATTCTAAAAAGCAACTTCAAACTACCTTTATTTTCTTCCTTTTAATGTATTTTACCAAGCTACTAAATAAGAATCCCCTCTAATGAGTTGTCAAAAGAAAATCTAAGATCCATTTGACCTAACCAAGTTCGCTTGTACCAGAAAAACACTCGAGAGCTAAACAACATTACAGAAGAAAGATGGTTCTATGTACTGAGCTACTTTTGTAACCAGGAAGAGATGAAATAACATACAAAGGTTAGCTGATTGGCTTGGTCTAGTGTGTTCTTAATTGATAAAATTCTACACTCAAACAAAAAAAAAATCCTTCAAAATAAAAATACATTTTCAACCAATGAAGACCTGAAAAAACTAATTTACACTATACTTGCACTGTAACAGATTCTAAATGAAATTCTGTAGCTGAAAGAAAAGTGAAACTAAATAGAAACACAATTTTGCTACATAGAATTAGGTATCAGAGTAATAATATATGGCTAGCATAAAGCACCTCTGAAACAATTGCCATTTATAATTTTTAAAGATAAATGCCCACTTCAACTTTCATATGATTCTACTGACTATATAAAGTTATAATGGTGAGAATGTATTGAAGATTCTAGAACTTATAAAGATAAAATACTTAACAATAGGAGCATAAAGTGTGAGAGGTTCATAATTAGAAATATGATAAAGTTTTTACATGTTTGTGAAGCAATAAAATATTTTAAGGCAAGCTATGAGAAGTTAAAGATATAAACTTAATATCTAGAACATCATTTTTAAAAATACCAAGAATGCTAACAAAAACACCAGTAGGATAGATGAAATGGACACAAAATAGTCTGTTAGTTAGCTTTCCATTTCTGTAACAAAAACCTGAGATAAATCAACTTATAAAGTGAAGGGGTTATCTCAGGTCACAGTGTGGAAGTTTTAGTCCACAAGTCACTGGCCCCATAGCTCCAGGCGTGTAGCAAGGGCACACATCATGGCTTGAGCACATGGAAGCAAAGCTGGCACCCTACGGCTGGTAACAAAAACATGGAAGAAGAAGGGGCAGGGATCCTTCTGTCACCTCAAGGAACACCGCTAGGCCCCACCTCTTAAAAGTTTCCAACATCTTCCAATAACATGTTAGGAAACAGATTTTTAAGACACAGACCTTTAGAGTATATTCCAAACTCTAGAATAAGGTCCCTCAAAAAGCCCAGGAAAGGGAAGTGGAGAAACTTAAGTTCAAAACAAACAGAAATCAAATAACCGGTTGATATACTTATACCCACACTTCATAATAATTGTATAAAATGTTAATGGTCTCAGTACTCTAATACAAAGGCAGAGACTGTCTGACTAAATAATAAAAAATAGAAAGACCACAACCAAACCCCATATACAGTTAATAGGACACATACTTTACCATAACATTTCAAAGGCAAAAGACTAACAAAATAGAAATCAAGCAAGCAATAAGCATGAGGAATCTGGTGTAGTTATATCAATAAGAGAATAAAATAATCTTCAATGTAAGGAACACTACTAGAGCAATTTTATAACATTAATAAAGAAGAAATAACAGCCTTAAAGATTTATGCATGAAATAACAAAAGTTGCCAAATACATAAAACAACTGTTGACTTAAAGTGAAAAGTAGACTAATTCTCAATCATAGCTGGGAAATGTATTATCTTTTTCTCAGTGATTCAAAGAAAAAGACAAAAAAATAAGAAAAAATGTACAAATTATAGTTTCATCGACAACTTGCCACCTGACACAAAGTGCTACACAAACAACAGCTGAATATACAGTCTTCTCAAATTAGTCAGACAGTTAGTCATGTTCTGGGCCTAACAACAATCTGGAATAAATTTCAAAAGTTTAACATAACACAGTATATTTTCCGGTCATATTTGTAGAAAATCAGAAATCAACAACAACATGGCTAGAAAAATTGCCCAAATGGTTAGCATCTAAAGAGCCTGCCTCTAAGTAACCTATAGTTCAAAGAAGAAATTTACAATAGATTGAAGTGACCTATAGTTCCATCATCAGGTGAATGAATGGATAAAGGAAATTTGGCATTTATAAACAATGGAATATTATTCTTCTATAAAGAAAGATAAATTTAAGTCATTTGTAGGAAAATGCATGCACCTTGAGATCACAGTGTCAGGTGAAATAAATCAGACACATAAATTTAAATACCACACGGTTTCTCTTAGATGAGGAATTCAGAGTATAGACAGCTCAAAGGAAATGAAGATAGTGGATTTTTTGCAAATGAGTAAAGGACCAAGAGGTAGAGGAAGAGGGGAAGGAAACAGAGGAGAAGCAAACATAAAAAGAATTAGGATTTGTTAAGTTTATGCACCAACTCACCACAGTAAATGTAATCATTATGTACTGAAAACATACAACTAATAAAAAATTCTAAATGGAATATATTCAATTAAACAATAAAGCATGACATATCTAATTTAGTAGAATGTAGCAAGTATTCCATCTCTCTCTGCCATCACCTCCCACCAACCCCAGACAGCCTTTCACAATCACCCACAGGTATCCAAAGTAGACTTCACGTCTGTAAAGTGACCATTCTGTATATTACCATCAGGGCCCTCTCCCGGGGTGAGAATCAATAAATCTCCTACTAAGAGTACAAGAAAGTTTGTGTTTCCATCTGTTGTATGCTGCTGTAGCTGAATACCACAGACTGAGTAATTTATAGAGAATAAAGGTTTATTCATGTTTCCGTGGGTAGAGAGGCCCAAAACCGAGCAGCTGCAGCGAGTGAGCTTTTTGCAACTTGGTGCTCAGAGTCCCAAGGCAGCACACAAGCCCCGTGGAGAAACAGAACATCCTGGCCCAGGTCTTTCATCTGATAAAGCTACTGCCACACACATTAGGGTCCCACCCTGACCGCCTCACTGAACCTTACTTTCCAGAGTCCCACCTCCAAAGGCCACAGTCACAGATTGTTTCTACCGCCTTAATATCTCACTAAGGAAATTAAATCTCAACAGGAGTTTCGGTGGAGACATTCAAACCCTAACCATTTGTTTTCAGGCAATTAATAGGCAGATAGAATGTGGCTCAGTGGGAATTATAGTAAACAGTTTCCTCAAAGCACCCTCTGAGGGCAATTTACACCAGCTTCACTTGGAGACTTTATTTCAAAATGTAGATTGCTGGTCAACTCCCAGACCAAGACAGATTAAAAAAAAAAAACACCACACCTTAACATGTATGTGGCCATCAGGTGGTTATAATGCTCAGAAAATTTTGAAATACTAGTGGAAGTACAATGGACCCTCAAGTTACAACCAGCCTGACATACAGACACGTTGGATTAATTAGGTTAATGGAAAATTCATCTATCTCTATTTATAGTATGTACCTGGGTAAATGCCCACATCTGAACTGCACTGACTTACAACTAACTTGAGTTGTGTGACCTTGGGAACCAATCAAGTTGGTAAGTCAAGGGTCCATTGTATAATTAACCCACAAAGAGGGAAATCTCCACCAAGAAAGGATTCCCGACCACATTACGGACTTGAGTGATACCTATCTTTTTAATAACTATTGTATTGAAGACTAAGGTAGCATCTTTGATATTTTAGAATGAAAACAACCTCAGAGATAGTCAAATCCAGCCTTGTTTGCAAATGGAAACATCAGTCTAGATCGCTTGACTGCTGTGCCCAAGGGGTCTGGAGCTGGTCAGAGCTGAGATTCAAAATCCAGGCCTCTTCGGCTCTGACGGTGGCTCCTCGTCCCGCAGAACGGTCTCCTTCTCAAAACATGCAGGGCCCACCTACAACAGCTGAGAGATTGTATATTTTTCCTCTTATGTTCCACAAATAATGGAATTTAAAACTAAAGAGGGGATTAATGAAGAACTGAAAAAAAATAAAATCTCTTTCCATGTCATTGCAAGCAGCTAAGTGCTGCTGGGAATCACAGGGTCCATCAGAAGAGAGCTTTGGCGGCCTGGAGGGAAGGTACCAATCCTCTCCTCTTTCTGCATTTCTGTAAAATAAGGCTGTACGTTAACACGCCGAGCCTTTTTCACGGGGCACACGCAGAACTTTAACCCACAAGTTTCCACATTTTTATTTTCACTTTCAGTCTTTCTAGTGGATGAATGTTGGAGGAGATGGCTATTAGAGTCTTTTGCTCTGCCTGGGGGTAATTACTCTATTTGTTTCATTTTTTAAAATACTGTTTACATCCGAAAAAAGAAAAAGATGGAGGCTGGCTTGTTTCAAGTTCACTTATGTAATTTTGAACAGATTAATCAGAAATTATGCTAGAAAAAATAGATCTGTTGGTTTCTAAGTCTACAGTAGAAAATTGTTTTTCAAAAAATAATTTGAATGGCACACTGTTTAAATATATTTTAGTCGATTTTTGCAAATGTGAGATTTTAGTTTCAATGATCTAAACAAAGTCGTGAGGAATAGAAGAATCTACAGGTACAGAGACTGGAAGGAGCATTTGTGAGTAAATTTCTGACAAGGGTCAAGACACAGAAGCCCCTCAGGACCCTGGTAAAAAGCAAGAGAGGAGAACAACCTATCACCTTCCCTTTCTCCGCCTGAAACACGGAGGTCATAATATCTATTTTCCAAAAGTTTATGCATGAGAAACAAAGAAATAACATGAAAATTCCTCCTCCACAGCCTGGTACATGATGACAGTTCAATAAATTTAAATTCAAGTAAATTAAATCCATATGAAATATACCCTATCCATCTATCTATATAACTATCTTACCCACGATATACAGTGATGTTAGCGAACTTTTTAAGAGATTTCAGTGATGACAAATGATCAGCTGTAGCACTTACGCCGTAAGTTGGCCGCCATTGATACATAACCTGATCACTGGGAAATTGTTAAATACAGTCTATTTATCCAAGGTCATCTGTATTTTCTTCTGTGTGATCTTCTGGGAGTTGTGTGGTTTTATAGTTTAGAAACAAAATATCTAAAATATAAATGGTCTCTGGTCCATTTTTAATTGATTTCTGTGAAAGCTATAAGTACTGTATCCAGATTCCTTCTTTATTTGTTTTACATCTGGATGTCCAGTTGTTCCAGAATCTTTTTTGTTTTGTTTTGTATTGGCAATTGAGCCCAAGAACCTTTAAACTCAACTACAGTAATTTTAATAATTTTTTTTTATTTTGAGGCAGGGTCTTTCTAAGTCACCTTTACGTTCAATCTACCTGCTTTCTCTTCCCAAATGGCTGGGATAGCTGGGAAGTGACCACACCTGGCTCCCCGCACAGTTTCTAAACTGACTACTTTTTACCGAATTGCCTCATTCCTTTGTCCAAAAGTCTATTGAATAAACTTGTACTGTCTTATTTCTGGGGCTCTATTTTGCTTCGTTAGTCTGTTTGTCTCCTTTTTTCTCCAGTGTCACGCATCTTGATAACTCTAACGACACAGTTCCATATAATATCCTATCAAAATTCAAGCTTCCCTTTTTCTCCCCCAAAAATGTTTTTGATGAAAATATGTTGTTGGTTTTGTTTGAAATTATTTAGTAGATTTTTAAGAATTGAAAATGAAAACTAGCAATGGAAGAAGGAGCATGAATTCTAAAATTTTCATGAAAATATCCCAATATCTATGACTGAGTTCTAAAGATATGTTAAATAAATTCACCCTGTTATGGAGAAAAATCACAATGAAATGAAATGTCCCCCCAAATTCATGTGATGGACACTCCAGTTCAACAGTGTGGAGAAGTGAGATCTTCAAGAGGTGATTAGGTCGCCAATCCGTCTGCTCCTAGGAAGGAGTTAATGGGCCTCTTCTGCGAGGGATTCACTAGCACAGAGACTGAGTTCCTGATAAATGGGTGAGGTGACCCGCTTCCCACCGAGTCACTCATTCTGTGTTCCATTTGTGCCTTCACCCAGAGTTTGAAATGCAAGATAGCTCTCAACAATGCAGCTTCTCCATCTCAAATGCCCCAGTCTCTAGAACCATTAAGCAAATAAACATTTTGTAACAGACAAAGACAAAAATGTTTGCAAACTAATTCAGTCTGCATGTAATGTAAGGAGGAATTCTCTCTACTATTTTTATAATTTCCTATCAATTTAATCTGAAAATTCACTTCATGTCTTAGAAATCTAGTGTTACCATCTCATTTAAATTAGCCTATTATAAGTATGTATGGCCAGCAGGAATTAATGTCCTTACTAGTATTTCCTTTTCTGGAGTCCTAACATCTCAAAGGTTTTTGTGAAAATTAAATGAGTCACTTGTATATAAAATCCTTAAAATAATGGCATATATTAAATGCTGTAGAACTATCAGCTGATATTAAAGATAAGAAAATCTGTTGGATATAATGCATATATGAATGTCCTGGAGAGTTTGTGTTAAATGACACATTCTAGGACTCCTTCATAGAGATTATGAGATGGTTATGTGTGTGCCCATATTCAAGAATATATATCTTAATTAGCACCTCAGATATCCTGAGAGGGGTTGATGGACCACGTGTAAATAAGCAGTGACAATAGATTTTACCTGAAAAACACCAGAGATAATAATAAGAGACCTGTTATATCATTAAAAGCAAAACAGATAGTGTCAGTGAAATAAACTGTCATCCAAATAACAAGGAAATCAATGGCTGAATGAGTTTGAAGATATACTACATATAACTGCTATGCACTAAGTGA
The DNA here is from genome assembly GCA_004025085.1 of Thryonomys swinderianus. Taxonomy (NCBI): domain Eukaryota; kingdom Metazoa; phylum Chordata; class Mammalia; order Rodentia; family Thryonomyidae; genus Thryonomys; species Thryonomys swinderianus. The sequence continues at coordinate 36,843 of PVIC010008806.1, forward strand.
AGAATGGAAACAGAGACATAAAATATAAAAGTGTCAGCTTTTTGTCCCTGAGACAAATGTCTATGAAAAATAACTTAAATTTTAAAAAGAATAAAGGTTTATTTTTGGCTCATAGTTCCAGAGATTTCAGTCCATGGTCTGCTGATTTTATCGCCATGGGGCTACGTTGAGTCAGAAAGTCACATGACAAGTGTGTGGTGGAGGAAAGTTGGTCAACCAGCAACCGATTGGGGCAGAGAAAAGAGCCAGGAATGAGTTGTAGTTTTTCAGGTTACACCTCCATGACTTACTTCCTTCAGCCACGTCTACCTTCCATTGCCAAAATGTCTTAACAATGCTATGAAATTAGGATCCCTTGGTTTAATCCAAGGAGGAGGCTGGAGGCCTCAAGACCTAACCACCTTCCAATGCTTCTTCTTCTGATCATCTGAGCTTTCGAGAGGACATTCAAACCTGTACACCACAAGTAAATTAACCTCTATGCTTACATATTCTGCCACTCAATGGGGATTTCAAGGCGTAAACTTTTAAAAATTTAAATAACTGTAAGAGTAAAGGGATAATGAAAAATAATCATGTAAAAGATAAATTTTTACTCTACAAAAATCCAGTGGCTTTTGAGACTCATTTTGAGGAAAAGGTGATTACCGTCTTCCTTTTATAATTTTTTCATTGATGCATGATATCTGTACATATTTATGAGATACAGTGCACTATGTCAATACATGCATACATCATGTAACGTTCATGATATCAGGATAATTAGTACGTCCAGTTCCTCAAGCATATATCATTTCTTTGTAATGGGAACACTCCAAGTCATCTCTTCTGTTTATTTTAAAATATACCACAGAGAATTTATTTTCTGAGTGTTATTTCTAATTAGAACTAAATAAGTTTTTAGGTGGCTCTCTCTTATTAAATGGAAAAATAATTCAAAATAAAAATCAACACTGGTTTTGAACAGCAGAATTCCTTACAATGTGATAGAAACAATTAGTTTTTATTGATCGCCTTTTTTTTAAACTCTAGTTATCCAGCTTAACATGCCCCTGATGCTGCCACCAACTCCTTGAATGAACTTTAGATAGTTTTTTCCAAACATCTCAGTTTTTCTGTTTATAAAATGAGGGTCATAATCCTTCACACCTTTATACTTCACTGAAGTACTCCAAAAGTTAATGAGTCGTGAAATGTCTGACGTGCTCTGATCAAAGGAATTGTGTAACTACAAAGCTGTACTATTATTTGCCAGTCCCTCTTTTTTTTATTGTGGCCCTAATGAGCACTATGGTCAGCAAGCAATAACTTATCAGAGAAAAAGTGTAGGAGGCGAAAGTTAAGAAGCCTACATTTTCTCCATGTACAGACAATTGAAAGGAGGCTTCCTGCAATTTGGGTCCATGGAGAATTTTCTGCAAAAACACTCAGCATCCTGGGATTAAAAAGCTGAGGTAACTTTTTTTTCCTTGGAGTTGAGCTAATTCTACATGGAATTCACATTTCAACAGAAGGATTAAGGATACAGACTCAGAACATTGCGTTCTTTTCTCAGACATCACCTCCTTTCGTTATAACAATCTAGAAGCAATTTTACTCACAGATTTCTCTGCTCCTCCTCCTCCCATAAACAACACAGTCACACATACACACACGTCAATTTCACCTCACTTTTCATTGCAAAAGAAGGGAATCTAAACTTTAATTTAAAGAAGCTAAATCAATCACTGATTCTGATGGAAATTTTCAATCATGAATATAATTTATCCCCTGTTCTTTTTCAGACCATGCTGTGTTATATCTTTATATATATATATATACTCTGACACACTAAACTCTCAAGGTAAGCAGTTCAAGTAGCAACAATGCTATATATTCAGTACATGATTGAAAAGGCCTCATCTTTTCCAAATTGATAAATGGCATAGAATTAGTATGGAACAAATCAGGTTTCAAATGACTGAAGATTTGATAAGTAATATCCACAAGATAAGCAATTTTATTTTACTTTGGCCTTCCTAAAAGTGCATGTCAAAATCTTCTCCCAAGAATAGTGAGAAGCACTTTGAGTCTCTGATAGCAAGAAGAAACGCAGCTGCTCAGCGTCGCAGCAGTGCCTCTGAGCAGTGTTCTTTCTCAGCCTCGGGCCTCTTTCCTACCCAAAGCCCTATTCTAAAATAAACGAAGCACTCAGCAAGTAGAAGCACTTCCACTGAAACATTTGTGAAATAAGTACATTCTTCAGTACTCAGGATGGATGAATTTTTCATGAGCTAAGATCTGTGTAGAAAAGTTTTCATGAAAATCTAATGCTCTTAAGAAAGAATGCTACTGACTGAACCGTGCCCTTCCCCAGATTCAAAGCCCCAGTCCCAGGGCAATGGTATCTGGAGATGGAGTCTTTATCAAAGAATTAGATTTTGATAAGGTCGTGAGCACAAGGACCTAATGATAGCATTAGAGTCACAGAATCCTCCTGCCCATCACATGAGGACAAATTGTGCAGAACTACCAAGCCAGGAGAAGAGCACTCGCCAGATATTCACCATGCCAGCACTATAATGTGAACTTCCAGCCTCCAGAACTGCTTTTTAAGCTCCTCAATCTATATAGATTTCTGTGAATCTGAGTTAATGAAGAGAAAAAGTAACATCACCAATACTATACTAACAACAGAGGTCCTGACAGCTCACTTTGTTTAAACTGAACATGAAAATTCTAAGTGGATTCATGATCTTGTAAAGTATAGAGTGTGAGTATAGAAGTGAGTGGTCCGTTTGTTTGCAATTATTCCTTCATTCATTCAGTTATTCAATAATTATTATCAAAGCGGTAATTACTGAACTCCTTGTTAATTGTTGGAAAAAAGACACAAATGAACAGGCCAAAATTCCCAACTCCAGGGAGAACACAGCATGGAAAAAACACACAACCTTCAGATAAACCAAGGAAAGAGGAGAAAAGAGAACAGCGTGTGATTGGGTTCCTTCGGAGACAATCATAGGACATAACTAACCAGGAACTGCTAGGACAGAAGGTGTTTTATTCTTTTAACATGGCATCAATTTAGAGAGTGAGATTCTTTTTTCCTAAGGTGAGGAAACATTATGTAAAGGATAAAGTGAATAGTAGGTGCACTAAGGGCGTTTACATGTTCTAATTTTCTGAAATTTCATAAGTAAAGGGATAGAAGAATAATGGTCAGCAAGATGATGGTGAAATAGGAACAGCTGGGCTCCACTCTCCCCCACCCCATGGAAATCCAGCGAGCAACTATCCTTAGGTAAAAATAACATGAAATATAACAAGCCCTGGAGAGAATGCAGAGTAAAGAATGTTGGAGAGAGTGTAAAGCAGCACAACCGCTGTGGGAAATGGTGTGTAGGTACCTAGAAAAACTAAAAATAGAGCTTCTGTATGACCCAGGAATCCTAATTGTGTCCATATCCAAAAGAACTTAACTCAGTCTGTTCAAAAGCTATGTGCATTCCCATGTTCATCACAGCACTCTTCCTACCAGCCAAATAGGAAAATAGTACCAATGGCCAAACAAATAATGGAAATGTGGCATATATACATGATAGGATACTATTCAGCTTTCAAAGGAAGGTAATCCATTTGCAAAGCACATGGATGACTGGGAAGAACATTATGCTAAGTGAAATAGGACGGGCACAGAAAGACAAGATATTACATGATTTCACAAATACTGCAAGACCTGTATGTGGAACATGATAAAACTTAAGAGAACCAAACCATAGGATGGTGACCAGTGGGTACAAGGATAACAGAGGGGAAGTGAAGACTAGTTGACCAAAGGGTATGCAGCTCCAAATAAATAAAAGGGAGAGATTTTAAGACCTGTTGTAGAGCAGAGCAACAACAGTCAATGATAATATATTAAGTATTTCAAAAGAAGAATAATGTCTCACCATAAAAAAGGCAAAGACTATGTTAGTTTCATTTATTCATACATATGTATGTGTATCTCAAAACATCATATCGTGCCTTAAATTCACACAATAATGATTTATTGATTGAAAATAATGCTAATAACTGTTATTTTTTTTTTTTGAGACAGGGTCTCACTTGGTAGTCCAGGCTGGCCATGAGCTCACTATGTAACCCAGGCAAGCTTCGAACTCAGCAATCCTCCTGCCTCTGCCTCCCGAGCGCTGGGATTACAGGCATGAGTCACCATGCCCAGCAATAATTTTTTAAAATAAAAGAATGATTTGGGGGTTTGGGTTTTATTTTCCCTTGGGGATAAATTGTTGGAAATGCCATTGTGTCTTTGAACAGTTGTAGATATGTCCTAATTTTGTTCTCTGCGCTTGTGATGGTTAATTTTACATGTGAAGTTGAATAGTCTGTGTCCAGATAACTTGTAAAGCATTATTTCTGCTACTTTCTGAAGGTGATTCTGGAAAGATAAAAAATTGGAATCAGTAGGCTAAGTAGGAAAGATCTTGTTTCCCCTACATAAGCAGGCATCATACAATCTGTTGGGGATTTGGTCAGAACAAAAACAAAGAGAAGGGGAAAATTCATTGCCTGCTTAAGCTGAGATGGCCACCTTCTGTTCTCAGACCTCTGAGCTCCCAGTTCTAGAACCTGAAACTTCAAGACTAACACCAGCACCCTCCCATCACCTGCACTACTCGAGCATTTTGAGCTCTAGCTTGGAATTACACCATCACCTGCCTCAGCTCCAGGTTGCAAGTGACAGACGGTGGGACTTCTCTGCCTCCAAATTTGTATGAGCCAACTCTTGTCTTCCTATAAAATGTGACTGGAAATTAAATGAACAATTAATTGTGCCTACTAGAAAGTTTTCAGAGCAAAGATAATGCCACTAGAACGTATCCATTCTTTTTCATCTGTTTTACTGAAATAAGTTTGTAGTACATGATGCTTATATTCATTTTAAAGACCAAGTACATATACTTAATGTCTTAATTCTTTTTACTTCCCTTGCCCTCCCCTCCCTCCTACCTCCCTTTTATCTCTAGATCACCTTCCTCCTCCTCATCATTATTATCATATCGTCATTATTATTACTGTTTCTTTTTGTTTGCAACGTATAATGATAACAGCCACTGTGGGTGGTGGGTACATACACACAGAACATCGTAAGTCTTCTACATTCCCTCCCCATCCCCCTGGCTTCAGTCTCTCAGTCCCCTTCTCACTTGAAAAACTCACATCTCCCTGTTTCCCTTTACCAATTTCTTATCTTGCTCTTTATTTGCACTTTGGATTTGCATGTGATAGAAACCAAATGGTACTTTATCTTGTGTTATCTGCTTTACTTCACTCAACATTATGTTTTCAAAGTGCATCCATTTTCCTACAAATGTGTCAGGCTTATCCTTTATACCAAGTAGTAGTCAATTGTGTATTGAATACCACATTTTCTTTATCTATTCACTCAGGACCTAGCTGCTATTAATAACATGAATGTTAGAATTGTTTTCTCTGGTTCTGTGAGGAATTTTGTAGGCACTCAGATTGGAATTGTGTTAAATCTATATTTCACTTTGGAAGTATGGCCATTTTCACAATAGGAATGAAAGCTATAGTACTCTGAAAAAGGATACTGAAGAGGACATCAGAAAATGTTTATCCAATCTTAATGTTAGCCTGATTCTCCTTAAATTCTGATAAAATTTGATAATAATGCCTCCAAGCAAATGTTTCCTGAACATTCTGGCACGTTTCAAGTAGCTAATGAGAAATTTTTAAGTTAATGAATAAAAATAAGCCTAAATATGGAAAAATTAGAGCTACCTAAACTAGATTGTAATATTGTCTTCCATTCATTTAACCAAGTAAAATTTTCGATTGAAACTTTCAAGAATTGGGCTTATGAAGAAATGAAGAAATGCTCAACATCACTGGTCATTCAAGAGATGCAGATGAAAACAGCACTGAGATTTTGTCTCACTCTACAACGAATGGCTGCTATTGCAAAATTAACAATAAATGCTGGTGAGGATGCAGGGAAGAAGAACCCTTCTCCACTGTTGGTGGGAATGTAGGCTGTTGCAACCACTGCAAAGGTCAATGTGGAAATTCCTCAAAAAACTAGGATTAGAGGCCCCATCTGACCCTGCTATTCTCCTTCTAGGAATACACATGAAAGAATTAAAAGAATAATATCATATCGCTTCTCGGCCTTTTGGCTAAGATCAAGTGTAGAATCATATCATAGTGGCACATGTGCACCCATGTTCAAAGCAGCTCAGTTTGTGATAGCTCAATCTTAGAAACAACCCAAATGCCCATCGACTGGAGATTGGATAAAGAAGATGTGATTTTCTGATATATAAAATGGAGTATTACTCTGCCATAAAGAATGATAAGTTTGAGTCATTATACTCAAATAAACATACCTTGAGGACACACTCTTAAATGAAATAAATAGGCCACAGATGTGTAAATTACCATATCTTTTCTCTGGTATGAGAATCTGAAGATGTAAATGAGTTCTAGAATGTATGATAGATATTATGAAATAGAAAATATTTAAAGGGAAAAGGGTAGGGGTAAGTAATGAGGGAAAAGAAAATATGTTAAAAAAAGAAAGCATATGTATATAGGGGGTGGAGGTTGTAGGGTGGGTAGTGGAAAGGGTAAAAATGGGAATTAATTCAAGTCATATATTGGTACAAATTCCCAACGTTAAGTGATCATGGTGTGTATATAAAATGTACCAATAAAGAATTCAATTTAAAAATAATTGGGCTTTAATTTGTCAAGTGATATTTCTATTCTCTAAGGTTGTATTTCACTTTTACAATAAGATAATATTGTGCTCAGTTCAGCAGCACATGTACTAAATATGCTATTTTTCTTCCTAGCTCAGAAAAGGCAAAGAATATATATGAGAGAGATTTGCAAACTTTAAGCATGATGGTATCGCTACAATTCCCTTGAACTAAAATGTGGAAAATCACTAGTGTTTCTTCTTTCTTTTTTTTTAATTATAAATTGTCCATGTTTTTCTCTGGTTCTCTCTGTAATTTTCTTCCTTGTGTTTCAACATATACTATGTAATGTTTAAAGGATAATATGCACACTATTACGGTAGGTAAGTAAAATATATTTACATATAAAAACTTAGCATGCTTAAACATCTCAAGTAATTGTAAAAATTAATTGCCCCTCCAAAGCATTTTCTTTATGAATCACAGAGTAGAACATTAAGTTGTTTTGACTTAATGGAAAACAGACAGTAATCCGCTGAAGTCTCTTACAAAATTCATCTTTAATTTATAGAAACTCTATTATGGGTTTACATTTTGATATTTTTTCACGTAACAAGAATCAGATTTCAAATCTGAGTTCATAAAGCTAGATTTGATTTATATCCAGACACCAGGTATACCGAATTCAGAAAACTTGCACCAGCTGCCAACACATACTAGCTTGCTTTTTGTATGACTTCAGAAATATGCTTACTTTTGGCTACTGCACTGATTCACTGATTCTACCATTGCCCAAATACTACTATATTTTACTTATAAAATCATGATGAAAATCTTAAAAATTCTTATTACCCATGAACCTCTCAATCTCTCTCTCTCTCTCTCTCTCTCTCTCTCTCTCTCACACACACACACACACACACACACACACACACACACCTCTGTAAAGCATGGTTTCCTAATTAAATAACCTAAATGTATGGATTGTTTACAATTAAAATTCAGGAGGAAACCTAGTTATCTGCAACTGATTAGGAACTGGTACAAAGCATCCAGTAAATACTAGGAAATATCCAGGAACACATTTCCTCCTGGTAGCTAAAATACAAAATGAAATTATTTTATTTATAATTCAATACTTATCTGAAAAACCATGTATTATTGCTTGCCCAGATTTCCTCTGTGACTAAATTTGTAAAAACTATGCGCTTAATTGATTAGTTTTATTTTCCACTGGATAATTCTCAGACCTGTTTTACTTTATGTTTTTCTTATAAACTTTCCAACCTCAAGGGGATGTAAAAAGTCATCACAAATATTTCTAAAGTAGCTTTATGTACTGAGGCAACTAAATGGCCCTATGATGACAATGAAAATAATGTTTCATCATTTGTATGACCCTTGAAGTGTGATCCTCTCAAGGGCCTGCAAGAGCCTGGCCTCTCCGCTCTTGCAAGGGCTCAGCCGCTTCTGACTCCGCCATGCTCCAAGGTGCCCTGCTCCCTCAGTCACCTCAAGAGGATTACAGAGCCAGCCTACCTCATGGGGACTAAAAATGGTCACAAAGGTGACAGATTTCATGCACTTGTAGACCCAGGTTTCATCATGAGACTTCAGCCAATTATGAAGTGCTCCTCTGAGGGCTCCTGGAGGTCTGCAGAGAGTGACTTGCATCAGATCATGGATGACGCCTTTCTGGTGCTCCCTACTGCTGTCGGTCTGATGGGATCACTACTGCACCGCTGTCAGTCCTGTTCACTGAAGACGGACTAGGAATCGATTTTTTCATCAGTTCCCTATCTGGTCCTTGGGAAGTGAGTGACGCCTATTTGGCCGGCCTCTGTACAATACCTTTCTCCAACACACAAACACAACCACATGCGTACACTGCCTTACACACACTGGCCTCAGTGTACATACATCACTGCGACCACACACACATCACCACGAATGACGCTTCTACAAAGTGGGAAGGCGCACCCCTCAGCTCTGCGTCCTCTCCGTAAGTAAAGAGGGCCCCACAGTAGTGATGCCAGGCCAGGGACAGCCTTTCGCTGCCCGTGCGGGAGCTTCCTCCTTGATTTCTTGTTGTTGCCATTGTTTCTCCAAGATGCACATCCATTTCAGGATCTCTAGGTCTGATGAATTTTCAGATACTTATCTCTGTACCAGATAATTTTCAGCCAAATCCCCCAGCAATCTGTCAGTAAAAGACTCCATTTCATTTTGCCATCCGGATTCTTTTATCACCTGCGCAACACAAGGCCTGTGATGCTGGGATGAGAAGCAACCCCTCCAGTCGCCGTATAAATCGGCTGTTACCAACAAACAGTGCAGGAGGAGGAACCCACCCAACAGTCCTTACCCCACTGGGATCACTCAAGCCCAGGCCCCACTTAAACACCTTGTTTATATAACTATCAGCTAGCCCTTACAATAAAAAGTACGAATAGGTAATGGCCTCAACAAATACATAAAAGGAATCACAAAAAAGGAAAACATTAATTGTCAAGCCCTTGGACATACTTCATTAATCCCATCATAACTCTAAGAGATTCAAATTATTTAGCTCCAACTTAAACAAAAGTCCAAGATCATATAAATATTAGAACTAAAGATGAAAGCAATCAACTTTCCCTTTCATATAGCAGAGAGAGACTAGCATGTTCAGAGCACTTCTCAACACAATGAACATAAGAACATCTGAAGCACTGGCCTGAAATTGCGCCTTAGAAACTTTTTTCTCTATAGTGCCTACTGCATTTAATCATCACCTACTTTGTGCTAGATTCTTTATGAATAACTCACCTCATGCTCCAAACAATGCACTGAAGTCCATCCGATTCCCTCTGGATTATAGATGAAGGATCCAAGGTCTGGGAAGTTAAGTGACTCATCTAAATTCTAACACCCTATCAGTGTCAGGGCCACAGCTCAACAACTCTGACTTCAAAAGTGTGGCCTCTTTCCCCACAGAAATCTGCCCATAACTCATACAGAAGTACATGATGTTTCTTATTATTATGTAGGCAACCAGGTTAGGTTGGTTTTCACATAACTGAGGCCACAGAGACTAGGATCAGAAACAGAAAGGATTGTAGCTTTCATTAGTGAAAGGGAATGAGGGTAACATTTGTAAAAGACTTGGATTATCGTGAGTGTGCCACCTCTTTCCTGACACTGACAAGTGCTAAAAAGGCAGGCATGGCTTCTCTTCTCCACAGACTGCAACACTGCTAGCCCCCTGCACAACAATCCCACAACTGCCCAGCGGGTGAGCCTTCCGTTCCTCAGCTTGCCTAAACTGTACAGGTCACATATCCTGTCTTGGTATATGTTTGTGACACCCAATTACACTTGTCTTGGAAAAGTGGTATATGTAAATCTCATGTCTTAATCATGTTTGGCTCCCCTTTCCTTCAGGCCACCCATGTCTCCTATCCCCGAACCCCCTTCCCAGAGGAACCAATGTACCTGTTCTTGAAAACATGTGGCAAACTGAAATGGGGGAGTTAAACTGCTATTTTGCCAGAACTTCAAAAAAGCTATTTTAGGGCCGGAGGGTTAGCTCAGTGGTTCCGGCGCCTGCCTCGCAAGTGCAAGGTCCTGAGTTCAATCCCCGGTAACCACATA
>PVIC010008807.1:0-10885 GCA_004025085.1 Thryonomys swinderianus
AGACAGGGTCTCACTTTGTAGTTCAGGCTGGCCCTGAGCTCACTATGTAGCCCAGGCAAGCCTCAAACTCAGCAATCCTCCTGACTCTGCCTCCCTAGTGCTGGGATTACAGGCATGAGCCACCACGCCTGGCACTGTGGTATGTGGTATTGATTGCTGGTGGGCGTGAGTCTCCACACCCAGCATTGTATGTGGTTACCAGGGATCAAACTCAGGACCTTGCGCTTGGGAGGCAGGTGCTGGAACCACTGAGCTAACCCTCCGGCCCAAGTAGATGTGGTTTTTTAATGAAATGGAGTACTACTCTGCCATAAAGAATGACAAGATCGATCCATTTAGGTGCAAATGGATACACCTGGAGGACACACTAATGAGTGAAATCAATAGATCACAGATAGGCAAATACCGGATCTTCTCATTGATATGAGCACCTGTAGATACAAATGAGCTCTAGAAAGTATGATGGTCTTTTTGGAATGGGAAATTTCCAAGGGAAATTTGGTGTGAGGATGTAATGAGGGGAAGGAATAAATATGATTCTGAAAGAAAATAAAAGAGCATGTATATAGGGGGTGGGGAGGTGTGGGTAGGTGGGGATATGGGTAAAAATGAGAATTGACTTGTGTCATATATTGGTACAAATTCCCCAATGTTATGTGTGATTGTGAGATGTATGTAAATTGTACCAATAAAGAATTCAATTTAAAAAAAGAATGAAGGCAAATACATTAAACTCAAAGTCACTGGACAGGATAGCAGTGAGATTCATTTCAAAGTGAAAATGACAACACATCTAAAAAAACTCAAAGAATCACACTGTCAATGACACGTCAGAGAACTGCTGATAATCATACTCCAAAAGAACTTGGAATGGAGGAAGAGGTTGTGATTGAAGTTTATCAGGAACAAACGGGGTCATTCAACAGTTTAGATATTCTTTTTATTTTTTCTTTTCCCTCAATCTTTTTTTATTTTAAAAAAATAGTTCTTTTGTAATGTGGTGTTCAAAATGGAAATGAAAACTGGCACCCCATCTCTTTAAAACATCTGGTAATTTGAATTCTAGTGTTCATTCTTCATCATTGTTTTCATTGTGCTGGTTTTCAGTGATCAAACCTCAGCTTCCTTCATATTGTCCTCTCCTTTTTAAAATTTACATGAGTGCACAGAGAGGCCACATTTTTCAGGACTGTGCATTTTCAGGCTTGTGGTAAGAAGATCGACCAATATGACTATTGTTCATATGACTTTACAATTGGCCCTGAAGTTCGAGCTTGTGATTGCTTCACTCTTGGACTGTGACTTACAGTAGGAGATGGAAGTTTTTCTGAGAACCAAACTGTGGAACAATGACTTTTCCTTAACTTGAAGATTGAAATCTGAGGGTCTGAACCAAAAGAAGAGGAAGATCAACTTTGGAGTCAAGATGACAGACATGGTGAGAACAGTGACTAACTCCAAAGACGGCTTCACTGAAAAGAAATCAGTTTAAGATTAAAAAAAAAATCTTGTCAGAAGATCCCAGAGAAGTTCTAATTTTCATTAGCAGTTAGTAAAGTTATACATGCAGATGTACATGAAACAGAACATTGCTCTTTTTGATTTTGTTTGTACTTTTTGGCCTGGGATATGGGTTTTAAATGGACATTATGTGTACCAGCTTCATTAAAATAAACAATATTTGTAAAAACTGTAAAAAACCCCACTAAATTCAAGGATTTAATTTCTCTCATAATTTAGAATTATTGGGTTTCAATTTCTTTGTGGATGATAATAACGTTGTTTATTCTTCTAAATGTAACATATGACAGACATAAAGTTGTTCCTAATGTTTTCTTTGATCTTTTCAGCAGGTTCAAAGTTGTAATGATGACCACATATTTTATTCCTTATGTGGATAATGTGTTTTCTATTTTTCTTGGTCATTCTTATAAAGGGTTGTTAATTCCACTGGTCTTTTCCAAGAATAAACTTTTGTTTTTGTTGGTCTCTCTCTATTAAACATTTGATTTTTATTTTACTGTTATTATTTGCTCCCAGATTTATCTTCATTTCCATTTCTTTTTATTTAATTCTGTTGTGTTGTCCTAATTTATTAAATGGTGTTGTCTTATGCATGTTCAGCTTTTCTTTATTCTAAATGAGATGATAATAATTTTCCCTTTATATATGCTTTTAGCTGCATTTCATAATTTTTTATATATGATAGTTTTATTATGATAATCATTCACTTAAAAGTACTTCAATTTCCCTCCAATTTTACTTTGCTTTGTATGTTGAACTATGAATTAGTTTCAACTGTGTTATCACACAGTGCCCTGGTCTGGCCAGCAGCTTCCTGAAATCCATGATCTCAACCCATTCCAGAACAGATAAGTCAAAACCTGCTTTAGCAAGATATTGGGTAATCTATTTCCCTTTAATGTTTGAGAAACACTGGATGAGAAATGTGTTTCTTTTTTAAAATTGATTTTATTGGTACATTTTATATATACATTATGATCACATTCAATATTATGGGTTTGTACCAGTACATGCCACATCTTGATTCTCATTTTTTTCCCATTCCCCTGCCTTCCCTTCAACTCCCTGCCCCCTCTAGAAATGTGTTTCTTATCTAAATGTGTGAGGATTTTTTCAGGTAATCTTTTTTTTTTTTGAGACAGGGTTTTGCTTCGCACTTCAGGCTGGCTCTGAGCTCACTATGTAGTCCAGGCAAGCCTCGAACTCAACAATCCTCCTGTCTTTGCCTCCCGAGTGCTGGGATTACAGGCGCGAGCCACCACACCTGGCACTGTGGTATGTGGTACTGATTGCTGGTGGGCATGAGTCTCCATGCCCAGCATTGTATGTGGTTACCGGGGATTGAACCCAGGACCTTGCGCTTGCGAGGCAGGCGCCAGAACCACTGAGCTAACCCTCTGGCCCTCAGGTAATCTTTTTTATGGTTTTAAAAAATAATTAGATTATAAAATAATATTTATATTATGATTTTTGATATTCACTAAGACAGCTTTATTGAAAATTTCTATTTATTTAAAATAATAGATAAAAGTGCCATATTTATTGTGCACAACATCGTGTTTTGGTAAATATATATAATGTGAAATGGCTACATTAAGTTAATTAACATAATATGTTCTCTCACATATTTAACATTTTTAGTTGGTGAGACTACTTCAATAATTTTGCAGAATACAATACCTTATTAACTATAATCAGTATGTTGTATAATAGACCACTGAAGTTATTTCTCTCCTCTGCTAAAATTTTGTGTTCTTTAACTAATATCTCCCCTCTTCTCCTACCTCAGACTCTGATAGCCATTGTTCTATACTCTGCTTCTATGAACTTCAATTTTTTTTTTGAGGCAGGGTCTTGCTTTGTAGTTCAGGCTGGCTCTGAGCTCACTATGTAACCCAGGCAAGCCCCGAACTCAGTAATCCTCCTGCCTCTGCCTCCCTAGTGCTGGGATTACAGGCGTGAGCCACCACACTGGCATTGTGTTATGTGGTTCTGATTGCTGGTGAGTGTGACTCATCATGCCCAGTATTGTTGTATGTGGTTCTCAGGATCGAACCAGGGACTTTGTACTTGCTAGGCAGGCACTGGAACCAGAGCTAAATCTCTGGCCGTAAACTTCAATTTTTTTTCTTTTAGAATCCACATATAAGTGAGATAATTTAGCATGTGTCTTTCTGTGACTGCCTTTTTCATTTAATGTAATGATTTCCAGGTGAATTCCTATTATTTGATTTATTTTTTATAAACATTTCACTTATACTTGAAATAAACATGTGTTCTGCAGTCATGAGGAGCATTCATGCCCAACATCACTAACCATTTAGGGGACAGACCTCAAAACCGCAATGAGACACCAGTTCATACCCGTTTCAGTGGTTGTTACCGAGAAACAAAAATAAACAAAAAGAAGAAAAGAAGAAGCGTTGGTAAGAATCAAAAGAAATTGGAAACCTTGCGTTGGTGGGAATGTAAAATGTCGAAGGTTCTATGTGAAAGAATATACTAACTCTTTCAAATATTAAAAATAGAATTACTATATGATTGCACAGTTCCATCTCTTAGTGTGTGCCAAAGAGAATGAAAGCAGGATCTTGATGAAATATTTGCACACCCATATACTTAGCAGTATTCACAATAGTTAAAAGGTGGAGGTAACCCATGTCATTGACAGGTGAATGGGTAAAAAATACAGCACATACTACGATGGGATATTATTCAGCCTTAAAAGGGAGAGGGGATCCTGACACATGTCAGATGAACTTTAAGAATATAATGTGAAGGGCCGGAGATTTAGCTCAGTGGTTCTGGCGCCTGCCTCGCAAGCGCAAGGCACTGAATTCGATCCGATAACCACATAGAATGCTGGGCATGGAGACTCATGCCCACCAGCAATCAATACCACATACCACGGTGCCGGGCATGGTGGCTCATGCCTGTAATCCCAGCACTCGGGAGGCAGAGACAGGAGGATTGCTGAGTTCCAGGCTTGCCTGGGCCTACATAGTGAGCTCAGGGCCAGCTTGAACTACAAAGCGAGACCCTGTCTCAAAAAAAAAAAAACAAAATGAAACAAAAGAATATAATGTGAAGTGAAATAAGCCAGTCTCGAAAGGAAAAATACTGTATGATTCCACTTATATGAGGCACCTAGAGTAAACAAATCCATGGGGACAGAAAGTAGAAGGATGTTCGCAAGGGGTTGAAGGCAGTGGGGAGCTGTTTTCCTTTCTTTCTTTCTTTTTTTTTTTTTTGCGGTACCGAGGATCGAACTTGGGCCCTTGTGCATCCAATGTTGGTGCGGTACCACATGAGCTAAATACCCAGCTAGGAGCTGTTTTCCAATGGACTGAGTCACAATTTCAGGAAAAAAGAGTTTTGGAGATAGGTTTGCACAACTTATTACCGAGGTATACATTTAAAACGGCTGAAATGGTGAATTTTATTTTAAGCATATTTTACTACAGGTAAAGATATGAAAATAAGCCATTGCTCCTTAAAGGCTTATTAGTTGTCAGGGAAGCAAAAAACTGTTCGTGCAGTTTCCATTCTGTATCTATGTTTTGGGAAAGCCATGATATCGAGCCGGGGATGATGAGCACAGTCCCAAAACAGAGGAGACAGATTTACTTAACGCTGCAGCAGGCCTGACCCAAGTTCAGAGAGATGTCAGCCTCCGCTTTCTGTCAAATTATATAGGCAAGTGTGGATTACAGAGGCAGAATGCTTGTAATTAACTGATTGGTTACAATTTACTTCATCTGTGTATGACTGGTTGTATCAGAAAGGCATCCTATAGGTTACATGTTACATTCCAGGATGGGTTCAAGTCCTGGGCAGATAGGAGTGCTGAACATTTTACATGTGGTCAAGGTAGATAAGGAGTTATTCCTTGGCAGCATTAACAGGTTAGATGGGGAGTTATGCAATACATTACATAGGGAGTTAGTTCTTGGCAGTGCTAGCAAGTTGGATAAGAACATACGTATTACAATAATCATTTATTATAGACTACAGACCTTTGGAGTTAATTCAGAACCTTGGGATTAATTTTATTTTTCAGATTAACTCATACCATATGTTGGCTTCTTATCCAAGGACTGCACAACATGTAGGACCTTGGGGGTCTCTTAACACGAAAGACAGGGACAAAGATTCCTGGCTAGAGAGGTTCTGGAAAGAAGGAACAGGTCATGGTTGTTATAAAGCCCACCTCAAATTTAAAGAGAGGAAACACTGACTTCATTTGTTTTGTGTTGTTTTGAGACAAAGTCTCACTATGTAGACTGGCTTTGAATTCACTATTTAGCCCAGGTTGGGCTTGAACTCCTGCCTCAGCTGCCCTGACTGCTGAAGTCATAGGTGCAGCACCAGCCAGGTAATTCATTTATTTATTTTTTCTCTTTTTGGTACTGAGAATCAAACTCAGGACCTTGTGCTTGCCAGGCAGGTACTCTGCCTCTGAACTACATCCCCAGCCTGAGACTTCATTTCTCTATGGGATAACCTTAGGCATACCTTGTAAGAATAGGACAGCAAAAACAGGGCCGGAGGGTTAGCTCAGTGGTTCCGGCGCCTGCTTCTCAAGTGCAAGGTCCTGAGTTCGATCCCCGGTTACCACATATAATGCTGGGCATGGAGACACGCCCACCAACAATCAACACCACATACCACAATGCCGGACGTGGTGGCTCACGCCTGTAATCCCAGCACTCGGGAGGCATCGACAGGAGGATTGCTGAGTTCGCGGCGGCTTGCCTGGGCACCATAGTGAGCTCAGGGCCAGCCTGAACTACAAAGCGAGAGACCCTGTCTCAAAAAGCAAAAAAAAAAAAAAAGAATAGGACAGCAAAAACAGGACAAGAGCTGAAATACCCAAAAGTCCCCAGGACCTGGAGGCAGAAAGCAAACTTTATTTACATTGGTGGGCCTAGTTTGGATAATTCCTCAGAGTACCAGGCAAATTGTCCTTTTTTTTTTCTTGAGACAGGTCTCGCTTTGTAGTTCAGGCTGGCCTTGAGCTCACTATGTAGCCCAGGCAAGCCTAACTCACAGAAATCCTCCTGCCTCTGCCTCCCAAATGCTAGGATTATAGGAGTGAGTTACCAAGCCTGGCAAATTGTCTTTTGTTCCTGGAATTTATATAGGGTTTGCAAGCAAGAGCTAAGTATAGAAGCAGGGTAAGCAGTTGATTGGTTGCATATTATATCATTATTACTGACTGGTTACAGTAAGTTCAAACTCAGGGTAAGAATATATTGATTCAGGGTAAGATTGGCTAGGAAAGGGAGACACATATTTGGACACATATGACACATACGCATCAGTTCAGGGTAGGGCCTGCTAAGGAGGAACAGATGAGTGAGACAGGTACTTGGGGTGAGCATCAATTTAGGGCTGGGTTGGCCAAGGAAGACTTTGCCTGGGTTGAAAAAAATAAAACTGCTCATGGCCAACATTATCCTGGACTGGTGTCCCACCTGTTTGTCAACCATATTGTATTTCTGTCTTGGCAGGAGCAGGTCACAGTGGCCCTGGCGGAGAGAGGAAGAGCTAGCGACCCTTGTGCGGATCCTCACCACCAGCTCCAAGCGTAGATGAGGTACCTGATGGCCTGAGACCAGGAATATTTCAGAAATGCACCATACAGAGCATGTTACATTCCAGGATGGGTTCAATTCTTGGACAAGGTGGGTGAAGAGGTGTGTCCTTGGCAGCATTAACAGGTTAGATAAGGAGCTATGTTCTTGGCAGCACTGGCAAAAAAATATGTGCTTGCAATAATCATTTATTACAGACTAGAACTTTTGGAGTTATTAACTCCAATTTCAGATTAATCCATACCATACTTTGCTTTTGAAGAAGAACACTAGTAATAAGTATTCTCAGCTACTTTCTTTGAAATTACAAATTATTACAATTATCAATTTTTTTTTGGAGACAGGGTCTCACTTTGTACTTGAGGCTGGCCCTGAGCTCACTATGTAACGCAGGCAAACCTGGAACTCAGCAATCCTCCTGCCTCTGCCTCCCGAGTGCTGCGATGACAGGTGTGAGCCACCACACCTGGCACTGTGGTGTGTGGTATTGATTGTTGATGGGCGTGAGTCACCACGCCTGGTATTGTTGTATGTGGTTACTGGGATCAAACCAGGGACCTTGCGCTTGCGAGGCAGGTGCCAGAAGGACTGAGATAAATCTCAGGCCCACAATTGTCAATGTTTGAGATAAAATTTGTCAAGAATTTAAGTCTAATGATTATGCATTGTCAGTCATCGTTTCAAGTAAAAATGAACTTGCACAGTCCTTGTAAGGTTCTTGGGGATTCTTAGGCATATGCAGACCACGCTTTGTGGATCACTGGATGAGCACATTTCACAAACATCCTGTGGAAATCAAAAGTCTCTGAGAAGGGTTTCAAACAGGAGATGAAAGTGATAAGCTGAATTATATTTCACAGCCATCACTCTGGCCTCAGTAAAGAGGGTGCATCTTCGAGTCCAGAGGAGTAGCAGAGAATGGAGGAGCTTTGAGTAGTGAGTGTTTAAAACTTGTGAAAAGTGTAGAAGGGACCCTAGAAGTACTGTTTGATTGGGTAACATTCTTTTCCATTTCCTTGCTCAGACTCTTACCTCTCAATGGAGGTTGCTCAAATATAGCTTGCAAAGATAGGTTTTTAAAACCCTAGACTACCGTGGATCCCTTTAAATTTCTGTTTATTTCTGTACTTTACCAGATATTTATCAAGAATTTAGTCTGTGAGAAACTGTCATAGAGGTTGGTGATATAAGAATCTGTCACAAAATATCCCTGCCTTCAGGTTTACATTCAAATGGTTTAAAATAATGAGTCAAATGCCCGGGGATTCAGCTCGGTGGTTCCAGCACCTGCCTAGCAAGCACAAGGTCCTGGTAACCACATACAACAATACCAGGTTTGGGGACTCACACCCACTAGCAATCAGTACCACATACCACAATGCCAGGCATGGTGGCTCACACCTGTAATCTCAGCACTTGGGAGGCAGAGGCAGGAGGATTGCTGAGTTCGAGGCTTGCCTGGGCTCCATTGTGAGCTCAGGGCCAGCAGAATTGCAAATGGAGACCCTGTCTCAAAAACAAACAAACAAAAAAACAAAACACCCCCTCCAAAAAAGTGACTAGGAAGACTCTGACTCAAGGAATGTATTTGAGTTGAGGGAGTGTAGTTCAAAGAGAAGGTTTTCCACAATCATAAAGGGAGGGAGTTGAAGGACACGTGCTGTGATCAAAAGAGTTATCTGATCTCTGGATTTTTGTTTTGTTTTGTTTGAGACAGAGTTTCGCTTTGTAGTTCAGGCTGGCCCTGAGCTCACTATGTAGCCCAGGCAAACCTCGAACTCAGCAATCCTCCTGCCTTTGCCTCCTGAGCACTGGGATTATAGGCGTGAGCCACCACGCCTTGCATTGTGGTGTGGTGAATTGCTGGTGGGTATGAGTCACTGCACCCAGCACTGTGGTATGTGGTTACTAGAGATCAAATTCAGGACCTTGTGCTTACAGGGCAGGTGCCAGAACCACTGAACTAAATCCCCTACCCTGTCCCAGTACTTTTTTTTTTTTTTTTTTGAGACAGGGTCTTGCTTTGTAGTTCAGGCTGGCTCTGATCTCACTATGTAGCCTAGGCAAGCCTCAAACTCAGCAATCCTCCTGTGTCTGCCTCCCGAGTGCTGGGATTACAGGCGTGAGCCACCACGCCCGGCCTGTCCCAGTACTTTTTAAAAAAATTTTTGCTGCACAGGCAATTGAAGTCAGGACCTTGCACTTGTGACAGAGGTGCAGCACCACTGAGCAATTCCTCGGCTCTGTCCTAGTATTTTGTAAGAGAGTAAGAATTAATTATCATAACTCCCTGTTAAAGTTCATTCAAGTACTTTTCCTTCTAGGTACGTGGTACATGCAATTCAGGCTTGTCCAGGCCATGGGAAATGACCTTCTCCATCACATACACTTCTATCAAATCTGTTTATTTTCATAGGTTGAAAGACACAATATGTTGATCTTCTCTCTCTTCTGCATTTGACCAGTGTGAGAGACCCACAACCAGCCTTTCCCAGTTGAGATTCTGCAAGTGAACTAACCCTGTGACCTCCAAACGCATCTACTGCATGTAATGCATTGACATCTTTTCTTTTCTAAATATCTATGATAGTATTTGTTATGTTCCATTTTAGAATTGAGAAAATGCTCACATAAATTTTTTTCTGTGTTCTGTGGTTCTGATGAGGAGCATCAATTGAGAAATTCTCCTGCTCGTGGCCTAATTTAGTCTAATGTCTATATCTGACAGCCTGCAAGTTGTGACTTTATGTCAGAAATAGCCACACTTGCTCTTTCTTATTCTTACCCAACCATAGCTTTGTTTCTTCATGGAGGCACAAAGGAACATTTTGATCTTTAGAGGTTTTATATGTCAGTGGAAGTCTTTATGGGGAGAAAAGGAAAGACACAGGATTTTGGAGTCGGGCAGAATTGGATTCAAGTCAGCTTGTCCCGTTGATGCATAAGCAAGAACCTGGAAAAGATGCCCCAAGTCTTCTGAGCCTCAATTTAGCAATTTAGAAAATGGCGGCACTATGTGCAAAGTGTTGGGAGTTTTTCAAATGTGATTTAGGCAGAAGTACTCAGCATATGGTGGGTCCTCAGAACACTGGCTCAACTCCACTGAAGCATCCTCTCTTTCCTCCTTTTTTTCCTTTCTCCTTTGTCTCTTCCCCTTCTCCTGTACCCTTGTTAGACTTTGTACAAGAGCCATTTCCCTGAAACAAAGCAAGAAGTAAAAAGACTTGTCCTGGCAAAGGAAGGCTTTCCTCTGGGATAGGCTGATTAAAAAGCCTCAGGGGTGTTGGCAGTAAGATCAGCTTCTTCCTCTACATTAGTTACATGACCCAGTGATCAGCATCACCCACAGGACAAAGTACAATGAACTTTTTATGGCGCGTCTAAGAACCCTCTGGGAAAGCACAGTTCAAACTTCTTGTACCTGTGACTTATCTTCCCCCGTCTAACTTCCGAGGCTTAGTTATGTGCCCCCGGCACAGCATACTCCGCACATTTCTCGGTCCAGAGAACAAACGCTGGGGAGAAACTTCCTTCCCTTCATTCTTTCAGCTGAGAGAATGCAGTGTGTCTTCAACATGATACCAACCAAGAATGTGCATAGTTATTATGAGTGTAGGTGTGGGGGTGTAGGGGAAGCATATTCCTGCAATGCTCCAGAAGAGAAAACTGTGTGTGTGAGGGTTAGAAACCAAATAGATTAATTCATAATATTATATAAAAACAGTGTCAACAGTGGAACAGATTTTACAGCTCTGTTTATTTGG